>LZPO01097480.1:31112-48307 GCA_001675575.1 Neotoma lepida
GGAGGAGGAGGAGGAGGAGGAGGAAGAGGATGATAAATGTGATCATGAGACAGGAAAGAGCTAATATTTAGTCAGAGAAAGCTGCTTTATTTTGAAGACTTTTGTGATTTGTCATTTAAATAACAATTTGCCTAGAAGTTAAACAGATGGACTCTNGTATGAAGTGTGTGATCTTGAGTTCCTGATGTAACCTGCGTTATGCCCCCACCTCAGCAGTAGCTAAGAAGACAACAAAGCCTGAAAGATGGCTACAGTGGACACCAATACTGAAAGAAAATTTGTACCATCTCACACTATGCCCAGGTCCATGGAACTGCCCTGGGAAACTCAATCAGGAAAGTCTGGATCCACCTGTCATCTCTTGAACATGCTTTGCAACCATGAAGAGTTGACAGAAATGCTGGTCTCCCACCACTGCCTGCCACCGCATTCAAACATCCAGAACTCTGACCACAGAGACGTTAGTGCATGGCTCCAACTCTTGAAAATCCTCTTTGCCCTCCTTTCTTCTGGTTAATAATTCCCACAAAACTAGCTGGAGATGATGGCCAGAATTCATTTTGTCACACTGTGTCTTGTAAGTTATTGTGCCCATGAAGACAGAATGCATTAGAAACAACACATGTGACAAAGTGTGGTTTTCTAAATACAGTCTTGGGTCAGAATATCAAAGCATTGAGCAGTGTATGTAGAAGAAGAGTTCTATGTAGCCAGAAGTTTCTCTGGTCTCACCTGGCCCTGCAGTCCTGCAGCTGATTATAAAATAATCACTCAGTATTACAGTTTGTAATACTAATTACAAACTGTATGGCCTATGGCTTCTTGTTTCTTGCTAGCTAGCTTGTATAATTTAACTCAACCCATTATTATTAATCTATGTATCACCAGTGCTCTGTGGCTTTATCTATGTCCCATTCCATGTTGCTCCTTGGGTAGTGGGTTGGCATCTCCCCACTCTGCCTTTCTTCCTTCATTATCTCTTTTGGAGTTTTTCCACCTAGCTCCATCCTGCCCTGCCATAGGCCAATGTAGCTTTATTTATTACCTAATTGGAGCCACACATATTCACAGCATGCAGAAAGACATCCCACAGCAATTCCCCTTTTCTGTCTAATCAAAAAAGAAGATTTTTAACTTTAACATAGTAAAATTATATACAACAAAACAGTTATCAAGCAAGAATTATAGTTACAATATCTAGTCTATTTGTATTTGGCAAAATTAAATATTCTATCATCTATCCTATTTTTGTGAGTCTAAAGTTTCATATCTAATTTACCTTTTATCATGACTAAGGAAAACTATAATTATAACTATCTAGTCTTCAANTCNANCNAAANCCCCAGAAGGATATAATATTACCTGAGTAAGCAGGAAGTGCATTGAAAGCAACTTCCATAATTCTAGAAATGACAGAGACATCTGGCTGCTGGGAGAGTCATCCAAAGTTCTTTTGTAATATTGGGACATCTATCTTACAGGCCTAGAGTCTCTGGCATAGCTTGCAGTGAAGTGGAAAATTTTAAGGACTGCTCCACCCATTCTGGCAAAGTTCATCAATCGCTTCTCCCCATGTCCTGTAGAATGTCTGGCAGTTTTTTCTGTGAATCAGGAACCTGAAGGACCAGCTCACCTTGCAAAATCCAGTGGTCATCTTCCTATGGGTCCTACATGTCCAGTTTATACAGCATCCTGTCAAGCAGACGAGGCAAGGGCACTTTTTTGCCTACTGGCTAACTTTTGCCACAAAGAAAGCAAACTCCATAATGAGTTTCTTCGATGCCCGTCATCCTCTTTGAAGTAATTGGTGCTGCCAGGAGCAGACATGTCTCATTGTCCAGAAAAGTCTAAGTTCTTAAAACATTTTAAATGCCATATTCTGTAGATCTTTGAAGTGTTTGAAGATTATCTACCTAATTGAGATATATCTATGTATACCTAGAAAACTTAACTAACATGACTATAAGTTTGATTATCATAGATGACTATTAATCTATATTTCTTAATGATATATTGTAATTTTAAATGAGCTGCATAAATATACATTAAAGANGAGTAGAAATATATATACAGTATAACAAAATTGACCNTAAATTTGTATTAATAACCAAAATCCATACCAATATAAAGTATTTTGAGATTAACAGTTATTTTTTGGATTAAAGTAGATTCAATAATCTACCTTTTTTCTCATCATTTCTATATCCTATCTCTCTTTCTTCTTTTGAAGCTGAGCTGAGTTAGCACTAATAACCAGAAGAATTCAGAACAGAATTAGATCATCCAAGAGGGTGATTATAGAGACAAGGAAAACCTGTGACACTTGTCTGTCGACATACATCAGGTTCCAAGTTCCCTTGCTTAAGCAGGTGGTGCTTCTAAAGGACCCAATGCTAAAGAGAAACGGGGGGTAATGGGGCACCTGAGGGGGCATGTGACAAAATGGTGGAAAAAATAACCTTGATGTTCTGGAAGAAGAGACTTCTGAAAATTATTTATACCCACCTCTGAAGAAAATTTCGAAGTATCATTAATAGATATTAGATGGTGTGATCTACATGAAATGAAAACAAACTTACCAGGAAGATAAGCTTGGGTGGAAACAGAATGAAGCATACACGAGCTGGGATAAAAAGGGGGGCGGGTATGATATAATTAAGAANGTCAAGGAGACTCAAGATCTGGACTGGGACAGATTAGGCTTGATGACACAGAAACTTGAATCAGCATTGCTGAGGACACTCTTGTAAACATCCTCTGAAAACACAAGAGGAAAGTATGAAGAGGTCAAAGGATGATAGAGGGAGGGAGACTGGGAAAGGAGGAAAAGAGTCCTGAGAGGCATAGGAATTTTGAAGCTTCCCTAGAATGTGCTAGCACCCTGGGAGCCAAAATCCAGGATGCCTCTATAATGCTTTTCTTNTATANTTGCAAGTATTAATTTGTATCTGAGTTGTCTTTTGCCCTGGTAGCATTTGACACTGTGTGATGCAGAGGTCCTGTGTGCTTACTTATGAACTTTTACTATGTGGTCTGTTTCTTATTGAAGGCTCCATAGTTGGTGAGTACATTCTGCTTTTGGATTGTGGGTTGTCCCGCTTATTTTATGAATGTGGGCTGACACAGACCCAACTTGGCAACATACAAGCACTCTCAGGGCAAAGAAAAGGCTTTGCCCACAAAAGTCACAAGCTAGGCTCAGGGTAGGAAATTCCCTGAGTCCAGTGTTCCCACCCATTTACTTACTCAGACAAGATTTATATCAATTTTATTTTTGAGACAGGCTCTCGTGTATCTCAGGCTAGCCTCAAGTTCNATATATAGCTGAGGATAACCTTGAACTTCTGATCCTCTGTCTCCACCTCTGGAATGCTGGAGTTATGAATATATATCACTACC
Source organism: Neotoma lepida (assembly GCA_001675575.1). NCBI lineage: Eukaryota > Metazoa > Chordata > Mammalia > Rodentia > Cricetidae > Neotoma > Neotoma lepida. The sequence goes on from LZPO01097480.1 coordinate 34,512, forward strand.
ACATCCAGTTTATTTGGTGCTGGAGATGAAATGCAGGGCTTCATGCATGCTACACACACATTCTACTGATTGAGCTATATATCCTGCCCTGTACCATTTTTTTGAGACCAAAGTTTTGGTGGTGGGAATTATGAGTGAGCTTTTGCCACTCAATGAACTATTAGCTTCCACAGTATATATTCTGACATTCACATAGGTGCCACTATGCTCTCTCTCTCTCTCTCTCTCTCTCTCTCTCTCTCTCTCTCTCTCTCTCTCTCTTTCTCTCTCTCTCAATAGTACTGGTCATCTGGACCACAAAAGCCCATTGAAATGTAGAGAATGCTAACCCCCAACCCCTAATTTCTGACTCGATCCTTAGTGCTAAGCCACACTTGCTCAGGAGTGTAGGGATTTTATACTTCCTTCTCATTGACCAATTAAAACTGCTTAGAACAGAAACACCCAGAACACTAAAACATTCAGAGCTGCTCACCCNCAAATGTTTCTGTTAGCTACAGAACTTCCTATACTCATCTTCAGTCACCAGTGGCCCAAGCTCCTCTCCTTCAACACTACCTACTCCTGCTATCATGAAACAGGGAATTCTTATCTACTTGAAGATGAGTCACTATCTCACGTCTTAGTCTCTTAGTTTATATGGTCATTTTTCATCTCACTTGAGCCACCCATTCATGGTCATTTCTAAAATTTCTTAAAGATTTAAAACATTCTCCACGATTCCATTGCAAAAGTTCATTTTCAGCAATACCTTGACTNTGTTGAGCTNTTGCTCCTGTTGTACTGTGATTTTTATGTACCATTTCCACCTCTTCCAGCCTAAATTTCCTCTTTACTCATCCAAATCCATTGTTAACCTCCTTTAAAACACTTTGATTTCTTTGTTCCATATCCCTTAACCTCTTATGTCATGTCTTGCAAAATTCAACCACAATTACATCAACATAATTCTAAATGTTAATTNATTTTTATGCAGATAAATTTGGGGGGAGAAAATATGGCACCCATATTAAATGGAGACATTTGAAATTTGTCATCACAGATATCAGATGGCAANTCTATCCTATTCACTTGTCACAAATATTAACATTCTTATTCCTCAATGCAACNAGTGCAGATTTTCTTTAATTCCTGATATTTNTATGTAGTTGGTTTTGTTACTCTTTGATCTTTGAGGGGCCTGTTACCCAGCTCCCAAATAATCACATGGAGACTTATTCTTACTTATGAATGCCAGCTTTAGCTTGGCTTATTTCTAGACAGCTTGTCTTAAATTAGCTCATCTACTTTTACCTCTGGGTTTTTACTTTTCTCTATTCTATATACCTTTATTTCCTTTTTACTTCACTGCTAGCTGTGTGGTTTGATGGCTGNCCCCTGGCATCCTCCTCTCCTACTTTCTTCATTTCTCCTCATTCTTCTTCTCCTATTTATTCTTTCTGCATGCCAGNCCCACCTATTTCTCTCTCCTGCCTAGCTATTGACCATTCAGCTCTTTATTAGACCAATCAGGTGTTTTAGGCAGGCAAAGTAACACAGCTTCACAGAGTTAAACAAATGCAACATAAAAGAATGCAGCACATCTTTGTATCATTAAACNAATATTCTGCAGCATAAAAGAATGTAATACATCTTTAGCTAATATTCCACCTCATCTCTACTATACTNNNTTCCTCATTTCCTATTGATATTTCCTTAGATCTCATGGGGGTGGGAGCAACATGATCAGGGTGATCTCATTCTCCTATTCCCTCTTCCAACAACATACTTGCCTCATACACTGTGTGTATTCTTTCCTGTGAAAATGGAAACATTGTCAGTATGTTTGAGAACACTTCTTTGGCCCTAGATATTGCATCTTACCTTCCTTCTAAGTATTTCTCAGCTAATGTCTTCTTATATGACCATAAATAAAAATGCCAATTAAAGCTGGGTATCATTTTAGACTAGTGTATACACATCCATTCATTTGTTAATCACTTGGAGAACAAAGGTTGNAATTTTTGTTNGTATTTTGTATAGAANATATTGTATCAACTATAAATTTAGTTTAATATCTTCAGGGTAGGAACTTAAAATACTTAAGAAAAATCCAAGGACAGAAGTTCTAGATTTTACTAATTTTTTTTACTAATTTACTATAGTAAATTTGAGTTGTTTTGTTCATAATAGTAGTACAAGAAATTTTTTTAAGTAATTGGGTAGTAGCTGGGCAGTGGTGATGCACACCTTTAATCCCAGCACTCGGGAGGCAGAGGCAGGTGGGTCTCTGTGAGTTCGAGGCCAGCCTGGGCTACAGAGCAAGTTCTAGGACATCCAGGGCTGCACAGAGAAACCCGTCTCAGAGAACAAAAACAGAACAAAAAAGTAACTGGTTGGAGTCTTCTCAAATATTCTTCTTAGTTTCAATGAAATAGTCCTGATGTATANCATTATTTGTTTCATGTAATGCTTTATTAAATGACCAATTACAATAATGAATGCAGAGGTTGTACTAGACAGCTATGGCTGCCATAACAAAGCACAGATACTAGGTAGCTTAAACACCAAAAATGTGTTTTTTACAGTTCTGGAGACCCAAAGTTCAAGATCAAGGTGTTAGCAGGCCTTGCTTCTCTTAGGGTCCCCTCTGGCTTCTAAGTCACTGTTTTCTTGCAGGCACTCACATGATGTTATGATCTATAAAATTTCCTGATGTCTCTTTTTATAAGAACGCCACCTGATTGGGCTGGGGTCTCACCTATCTATCTTCATTCAAAGTCACTCAGCTTTTTAAAGATCTTATCTTCAAATACAGTCACAATGAGGGCTAAGGCCTTACACTCAGAATGGAAGATGCTCCCATGCTGGAGGATGAAGGGAAAGGTGGAGGTCCAAAGCTTGGACAGATAGGCAGAACAAGCCTGCAGTCCTTGCTTGCTTGTGCTGTTGCTCATGCTGTTTACAGATGTTNGGTNTTGGTGAGCTGAGAACTCACACCTTGTATTCTCCTTGATCTCCTAACCTCCTTGTCTTTTCACTTGCTCCCTANNTCTCCCGTCTCCTTGATTTCCNGGATCAACTCTATAGTCTGTAGAACTCAATGTGTAAATATTTGTTCAGAACTATGAAGAATCTCTAGATAGTGACCACAAAGCTCAGAGCCAAGGGCAAGCCATCTTCANTGTGGGTCCTAAGTGACCGTAAGGTCACATGTTTGTGAAGGCAGGTCTTTTAAGCCTCCTTCCTCCCAGGTGATGGATCCAAGTTTGCTCTACCACATCCTTCAGCACAGCCCAACTCCTCCCCACATACCAACTTTTCTCTTTTATCCTTGTTCTAAATGCAGCATGAATCCATTGTATGAAAGGAAAAAGACTCAGTTGGGGAATGATGTGCAGTGGAATGAGACCTGGAAAAAAAACTGGGATCAAGAGCAGAGCACAGGAAAATCTGGCAAGGAGAAAACACAAGCACTTGGTCAAGCTGCAGCAGGTAACAAACACCCTGTGGCTTGAGAGACCCTGATTTCTATGGTACCTTCACTAATCTTCCAATTAGCTTTGTTCATAAAGAGATTAGACACACAGGGAGATGTGGTGCTTTGTAATAGTTAATTAACTTGACCTTTATTGTGGTCATGAATTTTCAATCTTTTCCTGTTGCCTAGGGGGGAAATCCATCTTTTAGTCCTGCCTCAATGTATTCACTTTTCTGAATCTGTGCAGGAACTGAGCTGTATGAGTTCCCAGTGTTTCTTTGCCCAGTTCTTTCCAGTGGATGAGCTCATATGTGAGGACTGGCACAGAGCTCGTTGCTGGCAAGTCTGAAATTTGACTCCTTTTAGTGCAAGGAGGACTTGAACAAAGCTTAGTTAAAACCCAAAAAATAAAGTAAAATATTGAGACAAACAGGAAATTGTATGGAACGAGAAGCCTTTGCATATGTTGCCCCATCACTAACTACCATATTTGACTGGCCAAATGTATCCCCCCACTTCCCTTCAGGCATTTCTTTCAAATGACATGTTACTGGATGTGGTGCTTCCAAATTTTTAAAGCTTTTAGTGAACCGCATTTATATATTTATAGACTCTTTTTTAGGGTATCATAGCTGCCTTCCTTGTCTTCTCTAACTTCCCAGCNATTTTTTTAAATATACTCTAGCTCTGACCTATTTTGCTGACATGGACTACCATGTAGATTCTTGGATTCCTAATTTAAAACATCCTCTCCCCAACTCAACTACCCATTTTCTTTAACTATGGGAGATTATTTATGTACTTACTCATGTATTTATTATTTATTTGAGAAGCTAAAAGGCTAAAATGCAAATGAGCTGAGGTGACATGGAGATTCAGGGCAACATCTTGGTACCATCTGTTCTTAAGCAAACTTTAGTTCTAAAGTAGAGAAAAACATTTCATCTTATTTTCAACAATGGCCTGCACCTCCTGTGGCTGAGGGGATCCTAATGCTACCTTCACAATAGGTGGTCAGGGTGTTGGGTTCTTTCCTCAGCTGTCTATGTTCAGGAGTTCGTTGGCAGGTCTGTTGTGGGATATTTGTTTATACTGTGTGAAGATGTGTACTTGTGATTTAATAAAGAGCTGAATGGCCAATAGCTAGGCAGGGAGAATAGGCTGGACTTTTGGGAAGAGAGAGAAACTGGAGATGAATCTAGGCATGCAAAAGACACCAGTGAGACACTGAGGGAGTCATACATAGAGAATGGAGGAGAGGTAAAGAACCATATGGCAGAATATAGATTAACAGAGCCAGGTTANTTTAAGTAGAAAGAGCTAGTTGGGAGCAAGCCTAAGCTAAAGGCCAATTATGATTAATAATAAGTCTCCATGTTATTATTGGGGAGCTAGCAGTCCCAAAGAAAGTCTGACAAGAAAGTCTAGCTGTATTTAATGCCAATGTCTGGCATGTATATCCACATAGGGCCTGAGAAAGCTCAAAAAAGTTCCAAACATGGAGTCAGAAGTGGCTCACTGGCCACAGAGGTCTCTCAATAGGTCCAGTGCTTGCAGTGTACAGAGACATGCCTCTTGCTGCTGCCTGTGGACCCAAAGGCAATGGAGCCAGCCTCCAGCACCATGTGCTAAGTAGAGCCATGAGGTGGCTGGCATGGCAGCATAAGGTTTGGCTCACACAGTCAGAGAAGATTGCAGATGTGCAGTAAGTCAGATCCAGACTGAGAAAATCTCTGAACAGGTACAATATATTGGAAAATGTGCGTAGGTGAAAATGGGTATAGATAGTAATATAAAAAAAATAGTTTAAAAATAATGAAGTCTTTAAAGAAAGAATGAAGTAGTGTAAGGAGCATAAGCCACACAAGGATGGGAAATACATAGGGTGTTTGGATCTTGTATGGTGTTCTGTTGACTTTGAATTTTTTTAATGCTGATGAGCAAAGGGCAAATGCTGCTGAGAGACATATTAATATATGTGGGAAAAAAACTATGTTAAACCAGCCTATATATTTTAAGGATGTCTTAACTTCAGAGTGGAAGTCAGGGAATGTGTTGCATTGGGGGAGAGGTTATGCTTTTGTTTCCAAAGGAAACAAAAAGCTATGTATTCCTTCAAAATTAATAAAGACAAGATTTGATCAGAGGAGACCTCCTGAAAATCTTGGCTGCAGACATGAAGGAAAACACCAAGAAAAAGAACAAGACATGTGGCATATATGTTGATTCCTCTACTAGGGGGAACAACTCTGAGACTGGATGAGACATGATAAATCTTGTTAGCTACAGAGTCCTCATGGCTTTTTATTGCATGCCATCCTTTCATATGGCATGGATGGAGATTTTATATTACAGTTTGGTTATACAGTCCAAATGGACTTATAAAGTTAATAGATGCCTTTGCTTACTCAAACACAGAGCAGAGAATCATCTTTAGCTGATTTGTGCACATAGCACATTCCATACTTGTGTTAATGAAGATATATATGTTACCTTTAAAAATTTGTATGTTTTTAGAACAAAAGGACCAGACATCAATGAAGGCAAGACAAGTAGCCCAGGTGATCCAGCCTCTCAAAATGTTTCTGCTGTAGTTTACTCAAAATTCTGTGTCCAGGGGCCTGGAGAGGTGGCTCAGAGGTTAATAGCACTGACTGCTCTTCCAGAGGACCTGAGTTCAATTCCCAGCAACCACATAGTGGCTTACAAACACCTATAATGAGATCTGGTGTCCTTTTCTGACATGCAGGCAGAACAATGTATACATAATAAATAAATAAATCTTTAAAAAANTCTGCATCCAGAACAACTTCAAAGCTTCTAGCTAAGATGGTCCAACCTAACAGACTACTCTAGCCAGGACTTCAGATAACCTCTGCACTTTCCCATTACACAGAGACTGGACAACAAATGATACAGCTAGCTCTCCCAGGACTTGACCCTTATCCTAATTTTCTCAGGGTCNTCTAAAGATGCTGTTGCCCCAAACAATAGGAAGCAGTGTAGAGAATATGGGGCTCACGTTCCCAAGAGATTGGGTCGATGGTTTTTGGTCATTTGGTGAGTTGTGGATGTTTATCACCATTTAGGGGGATTGGTTATTGTTCATGGGCAGAGAGGAAGCAAAGAGAAGGAGATTAGATTCAGGGATCTCATACTGAAAAGAAAAAAGGGGAGACATAGAAATGATAGGATAAAAGAGTAGATTATTGAATCTATTTTTAAACTAAAAAGCAACAACTCTCAAGTATTTTATATTTGTATGGATTTTTGTATTTAAGGTTACTTTTGTTAGAACATACTGTATATATATGTATATACTGTATATATATGTGTGTATATGTATATATTATATATACATACATATGCATGTATGTATGAAATATATATATATATTTATATTTCTACTTTTGCTTAAGCTATTGTACCTATGCAGCTCATTTAAAAATGTAATGTAAAGTTTTAGTCCTTAAAAGCTATTTAGGATAATAAAGAAATGCAGGTTAATGGTTAGTCATCTATAACAATCAAATTTGTGACCATGTTACATATGTTTTCAAATTCGAACAGAGATATATTTTCTATAAATATATGGTCTGAAAACTTCAGGGACCTACATAATATGGCATTTAAGATGCTTTAATAACATAAGGCTTTTCATGACAGTGAGACATGTCTGTTCCTGGAAGCATCAATTTACTTCAAAAAAAGAATGATGGGCATTGAAGAACCTCCATGTGGAGTTTGCTTTCATTGTGGCAAAGTTAGGCACTGTGTAAGAAACTGCCCTTGCNTCAACTACTGAGAGTATGCTCACAATAGGACCCAAAGAAGGCAACTGCTGAACTTTTCCAAGACAAGGTAGAATAGTCTTTCAAAGTTTCTGTTTCATAGAAAAGTCTATCAGATATTCTAGGCCTGTAGGCTGAAGATGAATGCCCCAACATTGCAAAGAAATCTTGGGTGACTCTCNCGGCAGCCAGAGATGTCTCTGTCATTTCTATTGTTTTGGAAGTTTTTTGCTCTGCACTTCCTGTTTACTCAGGTAATTTTATATCCTTCTTGGATCTCTGATGGGGTTGAAGAGCAGATAGTTATACCATTTTCTTTGTTACCAAATTCAATAAAGAAATTTACAAAAAGATGTAATGTTTATAAGGTTGAGAGTCATAAAAGCTTAAGTTGTTTATCTAAGAAAATGTTTTGGGGTCTAAAAAAGATATTTTTAGGATGGTAATACAAGTTATGACAGTCAGTGGTTTAGATATAAAACTTTGGACTAATCATCTATAGGATAAATAATAGAGTAATTTCTCAAAAATTGCCAAATACAAATGGACTGGGCATTTTGAATGTAACCCTTACTTGATAATTGTTCCTATTGTACATAGTTTTACTGTGTTAAGAGTTAAAAAAACTTTCCTTTTTATATAGACAAAAAGGGGGAAATGTTGCAGAATATATGTTTACAGTGTGTGAAGATGTGTCCTTGTGATTGGTTTAATAAAGAGCTAAATGACCAATAGCTAGNCAGGAGAGAATAGGTGGGATTTCTGGGAAGAGAGGGGAACTGGAGATGAATCTAGGTACGCAAGAGATGCCAGAGAGACACTGAGGGAGTAATACTTACAGAATGGAGAAGTAAAGAACCATGTGGCAGAACACAGATTAATAGAAACAGGTTAACTTATGTTATAAGAGCTAGTTGGGAGCAAGTCTAAGCTAAAGGCCAAGATTTTATAGTTAACAATAATTTTATAGTGTCATTACTGGGGAGCTGGCAGTCNCAAAGGAAGTCCAACAAGAAAGTCCAGCTACACAGATCCACTGGTCCCTCAGGAGCTGTGGGCTGCAGTTTTTTGAGAGAATAAGTATGGTGTTCCCTTGATCAATTCTCTTCTCTTTTTCCTTAATCAGAAAAACTCTAAGTTACAACTGAGTAGATAAAAATGAGTCATTCAGGGCTGTGGATTCAACTCCATAGGCAGAGTGCTTGCCTCTCAAGCATGAAGCCTTGGGTTCATTCCTCAGCATTGAACGCATGACATGTGAGGGTGCATGACTNTCACCCCAGCATCTGGGAGGTGGAGGCAGGAGAATCAAAAGTTCAACGTTATTTCCACCTACAAAGCAAGTTCCAGGCCAGCCTAGGCTACATGAGACTCTACCGCCAAACAACTAAGCAAACAAACAAAAAGTTAGAGTAAACCATTTTTGTGCAGTAGAAGAACATGTCTAGCTATGGATGAGCTTATGAGGTGGAAAGTGGACCTGCAGCCAGACGTAGTCTATTGCCTCCCATTCTTTGTCTTTAATCCTCTGGCCCTCTCTCATTTACTCACCCATTCCATGGCAATATGTGTAATAGGCAAGAGTGGGGGTTATGCAAACAGAATTCTGAAATTGAATTTTAACTATCTTGTATCTTAATTTTATGTAAAAGTGGTACAAAATACCAATCTCTCCTTACATGTTACCTTGAGGATCACCTGAAATTAAACATTCCCAGAACAAGCTACCTTTGATGGCTTATTGATGTCCATGCCTTGGATATGGTGACTTCTGTTCTTTTATGTTATTTTGGGCATTGAGTAATCTGTTAATTAGCTTTGATACACTTAATGTTACTTTGCTATTCTTGGGTCAGGAAGTGATTCTTGGTCTAGTCCTTGGTAGCTTTAGGGGACAGTGTTGGGGCCACATTATCAGAGACCAATATTGTCTGAAAGGACAAGCACTATTATACCCTGGTATCTATTAATTCATAACTATCACTAAGTAGTAGCTATCATTCACAGTACTTGCAAAATGAGAGCCCATAAGATAAAATAAGGAAGATGGTAAAGATGACTCAGAATCTAAGCTTAGGATCCACAACCAATTCACTGTAGTGTGACTCTTAGAAAGAGGCTAAGACAAGTTCAGTAAAAGGGGGCGATAGATGGGACACAGCCACTACCCTTGCTTGTACACAAGTAACTTGAGGTCATCCTTTGTGTAAGATGGCAGAGTCTTCTGTCTATGAACGCTGTTGTTAAATCCTGATTTGCCTCCAAACCCTAAGGAACAGAATTATTTGACCATAAGTCTCCATAGCTTTTGCATGAACTATTGTAATTATAGGGAGACACAAAAATACTGAGTCACATTTATGGAATTTCCATTGACGCTCCTATATATAGTTATCTATAGGCATTTGTTAAAACTCCCTATATATGTATGCATTTGTATGAGCACATTTTTAGGAATGGATATGTTGAGATCTTCTTAGGCATTTATCAGTATAAATATGATTTATAAATAAATCATAGGCTGTGAGTTGTGTGAATGTATACAGGATTTGCAATTCTTAAACTCAAGTATCATAAAAAGGTCAAATTTAAAAATTCTAATTCATTGATCCAAATGCCAGTAAAGATGAAAAAAGTAATCTTGAGTCACAGGTTTACAGTCTCTGCCTTTCCAGTGCGGGTTATCCCATTGGCTCGGATAAGAATAGAAAGTGATTACCGACTTCTCATAGGGTGACACATTTCTCTTTTTATCCCTAGATACCTGGCCATCTTCCTTTTCCCTGTCTCTAAAAAGAGAAATCTCATTCTAATTCCTGTTCCTAACATTCCTTACCCCCACTAACAAAAAAAATCTGCTACTTCTCAAGTCTACTTTGTTGCAAATATGAATCTCATCACACTAAAAACCAAACACTGAAAGCCCTTTGCAGTGCCTCGTATTCCAAGTGGAAGACTCCAACCCTTGCAGTACAACCAAGCCATCCCTCAGCATCACAGGGCTCTAATGATAAGAATAATCNATAACCAGTAAAGTGGGTATTTTTTTAATGCTTCAGTTCTATCATTAAGATTCTTGCCTAAGAGGATTCAGATTCATTTGTTCCAAAAATATTTGACTGCCATTCATGTTCAATGGCATTCGGTGGGGGAAGGCAGAAGCAGCATGAGTGAATCGTGAATCTGCCCATAAGGATATTAAAATTCAGATGTGGAGATAAGGCAGTGTGAGAGGGAATATGTCAAGGAGAAACTATTATTGTTTGGTCATGACATATATTTGAAAACTAAGAATTTTCATAGAGTGCTGAAAAAATTGGAGATCACCCTTTAGTAAGTTCAGTAATGACAACAGCATCACTGAAACAAGGGTCTGCCATGCAGGGAACCACACAGGACCGGCCGGCACAGGCACACTTTCTTGACCAACATTCAGCTCTTGGTGATTGGCCAGTGCATTCTACTCTCTTGATATCCTCATTTTAGATGCTCATGGGCCATGTTCTCCAAGGTTTCTGTAGAGAGGAGATTTTTCTTCCTTGCCTTGTTTTCTTGTGCTCACTTTAACTCTGCTCTACCATCTTTTGGGTTGTTCATTTTTGTTTTTCTGAGGCAGGATATTTTCAGCCCAGGCTGACCTGGAACTCACGAAAATCCNTCTTTCTCAAGCTTCCAAGTGTAAGGATCAGAAGCACGAGCCACCAAACTGCTCCTACCTTCCTATTTCTTATAGCGAGGTGTCCTAATTCTTGTCCCATGTGACAGGAAGCACTTAGTTCATTGTTTCACCAATGCACAGCACTGTGACATCATTTATCCTCAACTGTAAAGAAAGTAATCATGGTCATACATTGTTGGCAAAGGATAGAAGAAACAATTGTCCCACTCTGCCTAAGTATAAGGAGTTCCTGGGGATGAAGGAAGTATGATGTTAAAATGGAAAATCAATTCATAATAAGTATGAAGCTCAACCCCCAAGCAGATTCCATGTAAAGGGAAAATCACTACTTCACGTGTAGGAGAAGCTACCTAGCTTCAGAGTGACCAGTCACAGAGGTTATGTGAGGTTATATGGTGCAGACTTTTTCACTCCAGCTTCCTTTCCCTCCCTCCCTCTTCCTGAGATTGGCTTTGATTTCAGATGCTACATTTTTCCCTATAAGTTCTGTGCCTGTGTCCTCCGAGTGTCTACAGCAGAAGATAGCATAGAGCTTCTAGTTCTGTTTATAGTGGTTGAACAGGGGCCCAGTCCAAAACTCATCCACTGGAATCAACTTCCTGTACCGGAAGATAAAGCTAAATAAATGTTGCTTTCTCAGGCCCCAGTCGCATGCATCAAGGGTTGGAGCCAGGAACACCCAAGCTTCAGGAAGTAAGAGGAAATGAGGTTCTCCACAGGAAACCCCAAAATAGAAAAAAATGTGGATACTGGGAGGTCAGCCTATCTTATCTCAAATCCATCTAACAAAATTTAATGATGTCCCTGTGAAATGTGTGCAATCACAGCGGGTGGGGCAAATCAACTGAGAGCCATTGACTTACTAATGACTTTCAGTGTTGATTGAGAGGGGTGGGTGATGTAAAGCTAGCCAGGCTGGCTGCGTAGTAGGTAGTAATAAGCTTTCACACAAGTGCCACCTACTTTAAACAGTATGGATGATAGAGAGATTATTTATTTATTTATTTATTTATTTATTTATTTATTTATTTATTTGTTCTGTTTTTCACATTATGTATCTTGATCCCATTCATTCCCTGTCCCTTTACATCCGCCCTCCACCCCTACACTCCCCTCTGAATAAAACAAAATTCAAGAGAAAAAAGGAAAAAAATAAAATGAGAAAAACTTAAATAAATAAATAAATAAATAAATAAATAAATAAATAAATAAATAAATAGGAAGGAATTAAAAATCTCATCATGGAAGCTGCAGTGTGACCCAGAAAGTCATGCTCTATACCCCTTTGTCCATACATCTCTACTTACAAGTGTTCTTTGCAAAGAGTCTTTGGTCTGGTTTGAGGGCTCTAATCTCTACTAAATGTTTGATGCTGGCCTCCACTAGGACTCTTCCTGGACATTCCACTGCCTCTCTGTGTTGTGGAGACCCTACAGCTTTGGGTCTGCAGATCAGGTCTCTTTATGTGTTCCAGCAGATCATAGATGGGGTGGATGTTGGGGTAGGCTAAGTCATAACCCTGGGTCTGGGCCTGTGCAGCTGTAGGGTTGGTCTACTAGATGGGAAATGGGGACATCTCTCCTATGGTCACAATTTTGGGGCTGGCTCATCTATACCTGCACTAATGGGGTTGGCTCTATTGTGCTGCCCTGGCAAGGTGCAGGGCCTGCTCTCCTGAGTGTTGCAGCTGGTAAGGGTAAAGGATAGCTCTTTCCACTATTATGACCACAGGGCCAGCTCTCCCACCTGCCTTAGATGTTGATGGGCAGAGGGGCAATTCTTCTTTGCCTATGCTGCCACAAGGCANATGGGTAATAGGGGCAGCTGTCCTATGCTCATGATTTCAGGGCTGGCTCATCCACACCTCCGCTAATAGGGTTGGCTCTCTTGTGCTACCCTGGTGGGGTTCAGGGCCTGCTCTCCTGAGTGTTGCAGCTGGTGAGGGTCAGGGATAGCTCTCTCACTCTTATGACTACCAGGCCTGTTCTCCCACCTGCCCTAGACATGATAGGTGGCTGGGAGGGTAGCTCTCCCCTGTCCATGCCATCATAGGACAGATGGATAATGTGGACAGCTCTTCCATGCTCACAATTTCAGGGCTGGCTCACCCACATCTGTGCTAACAGGGTTGGCTCTATTGTGCTGCCCTGGTGAGGTGCAGGGCCTGCTCTCCTGAGTGTTGCAGCTGGTGAGGGTCAGGGATAACTCTTCTACAATAGAGTGGTTTTTTATTAAAAGATCTTCTACATGTCAAAGAAACTTGTGAGTTTAAAATTCTGTTATTGCTCATTCATGTTCCTACACAAAAGCATTGTAGGTACCTAGGTCACAGATATGGAAAAGGCCATAAAAGGAAATTTGGGTTGAACTGGAGGCCCATGCATGTCTACCCAGGGTGCTGTTTGAATTGCCCCCTCTGTTTCTGACTGAGGAGGGACAGTGACTGGGCTTTGCATTTTGTCTTAGTTCATTTCATTTTGGCCTTAAAGGAAGCCAGTCAAGACCAGAAATTAACAATTTTTAATAAAAATAAAATTTTGATGAAAAATTATCTTAAATCATATTCTTTGATTTGATGGGATTTAGAGGGTTAATTGTTCTCCTTATTTAAAAACAGGTGTTGGTGAGAACATATATAAGTCATAGGTAGGAAATAACATGGAAACGATTTTGAAATTCCCTGGCCTTCCCTGGAAGTCCCATTCATCCTGAGATTGCTTGGGGATAAACAACATTTCAAGGATAGATGTGGTGGAAAATGACTATAATCCAAACTGTGGGCATATAGAATCAGGGGGGACTGCCATGAGTTCAAGGCCAGCATGGTCTACATAAAACAAATTCTAGCCGGGCAATGGTGGCGCAC
>LZPO01097480.1:51354-83760 GCA_001675575.1 Neotoma lepida
ATATACATATACACCACACCATACACACATCGCACACATATACACACACACTTACACACTCATACACACCACACAAAGACATCACTATAAACACACACGGGCCACACCATACACACATATCACACCATACCACAGACCCCCATACACACATCACAATACACACACCCATACACACCACCATACATACACATATACACCACACCATACACACACACCATATCACAAGACAAACATACTACACCATACACACACACACCACACAAAACACACACCATCACACCATACACACACACACCACCATACACACAGACACTACACCACACAGACACAAACACATACACACACATACACACCACACCATACATACAAACACACACACACACCACATACACATACATACACACATACACACACAAATATTTCTATCTTCTTTTGGGGGGTATTTGAAAAGCTCTGTGTGTGTCTCAGGCCTCAGTGGGAGGCAGATGGCCAAGAGTAGAAAGTAGGAGGGCTATTTAGCCACCTACAATCAAGCAAGACAGTTAACTTCCAGCAAACAGGAATTTCTCTGGTAAACAACATATCTATATATATTCAGGCAATCACTGGGCATTCTGTAGCATTCTTTCCAGAAATATTTATAATTAAAAACAGAAATAAAAAAATCCTAGGGAACAGACAGCAAGGTCTGGTGCTGGCAGGTAGGTAGCAGGAATTAAATGATTACTCAGTGCATGAATGCCAAGTGCCTTCTAAGTGACCATGAATATTCAGGTAAATGTGTCTGGCTGGACGATTACAGAAACAGCAGGCACCCAGTGGACAAAATGTACTCAAGTAAATCTTTAATTAACAGACAACATGGTATTGACTGATGCCCTGTTAGGTCTAAGCCTGGGTGTGCAGATGGCCAACCATATCCAGGCAAAAGATTAAGCATTCAGTAACCATCTGGCTAGGGCTCGCTATCACACCAGAAGTCTCCATCACTGGAAACATCTGGAATAGTAAGCTAATCTGCTTTTTCTGTGGAAATAATTCAGCTGGGCTTCTAGGGCTTGCAACTACTTACCAGGTGGGATAGGAACCCAGAAAACTCGGGTGGATTTCCACCTAGGCTTGATGTTTCTGTAGACGAGAATCTAGTTTTTCCCACTTCATTTAATAAGAAAAAGACTTGACATTGGGGTGTTATTCTAAATGATGGAAATCTCTTTATATCTATTGTCATTCTAAAGTCCACTTGCTTGTCTATTTTTTAATTTATTCTTTGTCAATTTCCCACATGGTGTTGTGTAACAGTGTCCTCCAACACCGAAACATTCCATCCTGCAGGGAAGGTCCTTGACTAGGAAGGTAAACAACTCAAAATAGTTTCAGGAAGTCCTTGAAACTGACCAGATTCACTCTGCCCTTACCTGCTGGAGTGAGCAATAAAAGCTGAGAGTCAACCTCAGAGAAGCCAAGCTATGTCTCTGAGACTAGACCAATTGCCTAGCAGAAGCAGAAATGAGCCAAGCTCTTGGGGTGAGGCTTATATCAACTGAACCACTTGGAAGGGACATCCTCCAAGCTGTTGAGTATCATGCAGACTGTGCAGTGTGCCCCAGGCTTCCCAGCATTAGTGAACTGTCACCTGTACTGGGGTCAGGTGATGCAGCTGTCTATGAGTCATTTCTGCTAAGTAAGCCCTTACCCATAGTCCTGTAGGTAACCCCAATAAAACTCAATAGTTCACCAAGTTGAACTTTGGTCTGTCATGAGCTAACTTACCTGGTGTGAGTAGATATGTGCATAGCATCTCTCCAGGAAAAGGTTTGTCACATAACAGATGGATAGAATACATTCTGGTCACACTTATTCCCCCGCCCCACCTTCTCTGAGGCTCTGAGGTCACACTCAGGGCCTTATGCACGTTAAAGAAGCACTTTGCCATTAAGTTACATCCCAACCCCATTAAATACTTTAAAATTCTGATGTCTTTAAACATGTTCAGCAAACCTGTTGTCTTGCAATGTGAAATGCCAATGATTATCAAAAATCTCTCATTTTGAACTGAAGGATGGAGGTCAGAAACATCGCTGATGGTGGCAGGGACTTCCCACAGCACGTGAGAGTTGGCTTCCGATTTTGCAAGCTAGCACTTCTTGCCTGGCCCCTTTAGATTCGAAAACAGAATTGTGACTATAATTTTAAGACTGGCTAAGGTTTGCTTGCAAATATTTTATGAACACCACAAGGTAAGTTGGGGGAGGAGAACAAAGACCACAGTATATAACAAAGCCTCTGAGTGTCACTGTGGATACTGGCTCTGTTTACATGTGCGCTGCATCTACAGAGTAGAGCCTTTGGCTTTTTAAAGTGAATTGAGTAAGTGAAATGGAACCAAAAGAGCGCATTTATCCTCTTTCAGGAATGCTGGTCCATTTACCTATGTCACTTCTCAGTTTGTGAAGTGTTGGTCTCTGTTCGGATTTAAAGTACGATATTCTTTTCAAAATATTTGTGGATGTCACTCTATTTATATTGGCTTAGGAAAATAAGATACATGAATTCAAGTCCTGACTCCATCACTTCTTAGCCGTGGGATCTTATTAGATCATAATTTCCTCATCTATAAACTGGAGTTAATAGAATATATACCTCAAAGTAGTTCTTTGAGAATTGACCGTGGTAGTTAGTACAAACACTGACATACAGCTACTTAACATTCAAGCAAAATAGCTACATTTTAAAGGGTAAACTTTGATGAATCCTTCTGAAAATGGAGTACCACTTCTGCTTTATTGTCTGTGTAGATATTTTGATAATCATATTAAAGTATCAAATATACATACATAATCTACAACACTTGTTCTTGAATGTATTGTGGACTGTTTTGTTTTATTTCTTGTTTAGAGTATTGACATTTCTCTACATCTTTTAAGAAGACTCTCAAGATAATATAAATATTTGTCAAAATTTATAATGAAATAAATTAACTTTATTAAAATAAGTTTAAAAAATCTAGCCATGTAGCTGTAACCACACNCCCCCATCCCTTGTTATACAACAGAGTCCCTGTAAAATATTAGAGAAAGATAAATTGAGGAGGCATACAGAATAAATCTAAGTGTATACAACACCTTGCTGGTAGAAAAATGCCAATGAAATTTAGGTATATTTATCTTTGTCTTTTATTCTTCCTTTGTATGTATACATATGTGTTCATCTGAATGTTAGTTTTTAAGCAAAATTATTGTTTTGGTCATTCTAATTATTTAATTTTAATTATTATGCTTTGAAAATTTCATGATTGTATACAATATATCTTGATCATATCACCCCTCATTCCTTCCTACAACTTCTCCAAGATTTCCATCTCATCTCCCTCTTAATTTTATGTCCTCTGTATATATTTAATTTATGCATATACTATATGTATGTATGTATGTATGTATTTAATCCATGGAATCCAATTGAGGCTGCCCACATGCACATGGGCACAGAGTCATCCATAGGCGCCTGGACAACCATCTAGTAGTCACACTCCAAAAGGAAAATAACCCTCCCTCAGCAGCTTCCAACAGCCAAGTGCTTTTCACCTAGGGCTGAGGCCTCAGCAGCCCTGCCCTCTATGCTGGAATTTTTAACTAGCTTGTTCTTGTGTGGGTGGTCACACAATTTATAAGATTAAGATTTTTTTTCCTTGTGTTACTTATTGGTGAATGAGTTTTTAAGACTGCCTACAACTTTTGGTGGGGATGGGCTCTTGGGAATATAAGCACTGTGACTTACCTGTGGGAATTGGGTGGCACTTCAGAGTTCCCAATTTTTTAGGTGGGGGACTCCCACTCTGCTACAAAAGGTAAAAAAAAAAAAAATGTTGAGGACTTGTCAGAGGCTATTGTCTAAGTCAGAATAAATGTAGATAAGATTACACAATCCCAAATTGACTGACTTGCATCTTCTACCACCTTATCCTGATTAAAATGATGGAATTAGTCATTATCTTCATTTGTTTTCAATTTTAGGAAACCATTACAAAATAAAAGGAACCATTCATGTGACTTCTTTAAGTAAATAGTAAATGTAAACTAGGTTGTTTCTATCTCCTTATACCCTCAGGTGAGTATGGTTACCAGCCCCTATTTTCTCTTTACAGCACACAGAGACCATCACAGAAAGCCACATCTGGGCACATTGCAGACATCAGCAGAGCATGGAGAGTCCTTCCCCAGTGGATACATTGACATCATAGATTCTGCATATATGACTCAGGGAACAATGCAAAAGAAGAGGCAGAAAGAATTTAAGAGCCAGAATACCAGGAAGTCTGCCGTGAAACAGTTTCTTAGAAATGACTGCATAAATAAGACTGAATGATGGCAAAACCAACGGACATAGTAATATGGAAGGGGGAAGTTTTCTGGGGGGTCCCACCCCCTAGACAAAGAACTATAGGCAACTAATGGCTGTTGGGAGGAGAATTAACCTCTCCCAGAGATCAGTTCCTTATTGGTTGTTCAACGCACAGTGACCAAGCCCTGAAACCATATGTACACAAACAACAAAATGGACTCAGCAGGTTGTATCTATCTATCTGTCTATCTATATCTCTCTCTCTCTCTCTCTCTCTATCTATCTATCTATCTATCTATCTATCTATCTATCTATCTATCTATCTATTTGTGCATATACATGAATACATACATACATACATGCATGCATATTTAATAGTGATAATCAAAGAAAAAGAGACTATCAACTTGAGAGTGGAGGGACATGGGAGGGGTTCAAGGAAGTGTAGCTAGTGGGGCTGGGGAGGAAAGGGGGAGGGGAAGTGATATAATTCTATTTCAATTAAAAACAAAGTAAGTGGCATGCGTATGTTTGCCTTGTCTCTGACTCCATCACTTCTTAGCCATGGGATCTTGGCTACAGCTCCTGACTGTAGATGAGTTGCTTTGAGTCCCTGCCTTGGCTTCCCCACAATAATGTGCTGTAATCTAGAATTGTGAGCCAATAATCTTGTCCTCCTGTACTGCTTTGTCGGGGTATTTATCATAGCTACAGAAGTGAAAGCAGAGCAGCTGCTAATCCTATTCATGAGGCTTTACTCCCATAACCTAAAGCCAAAGGCTACATCCCTGAGTAATAATTTGGAACACTGGTATTTGGGCTTCAAAATAGGAATTCCAGGAAATCAAACATTCAGTCCACTGAAGGAATATAAGTAAATAGGAAATTGCAGTGTTGTATCCTCAGTGTTTTGAGAAAGTGGAGGAAAGGGCAACGTTAGGGACTGCCAGGAAGATGCCCCTTTGGAGAGGGAGGATGGAAGATACATGCATATATGACTCACAGTAACTCTATAGAATAATTTTTGGATAAAAATTAATGATCGGGTTGGCAGGGTATAGTTCAATAGTGGATTGCTGCCCTGCATGTATGAGGCTCTGGGTTCCATCTCCAACACCAGCACAACACAATACATAATANTGGAAAAATAGAGGCAAAGAAGTGGGATTAGAGGCCAAATAACAGAGAAGACAGGGGAGTTAGAGAGATCCAGCAAGAAGAGACAGAAGCAAAGGCCAAGATACTAGAAATAATCAAATACATAGTCATTTCTTACTGTATTCATCAGTTTTCCATTACGAAGCTTTAACTTTATAAAACAAAGAGGATTACGTGATTCACAATTCCAGAGGTTCAAAGGCATAGTTTCTGTTCGGCTCTGGGAAAAAGCCTTATGGCTAATGGTATGAGATTGGTGAGAACACTTTGGAGAATGAGAAACCGAATCACCAAGAACAGGACCAGCAGGAGGGGACAGCCATGTTTACACCTTTGACAAACACTCTCTTCCAACAACATGGTCCCATGAGAAATGTTTTATTTCTTTCCAAATGCAAAATCCACAGTGACAGGCTGCAAGTTTCCACCTCTTAAGGTTCCTACCCCTGGCACATGGAGACCAGACCTACCACGGAGGCACTGTTAAGGANGTAGTAGCACCATGTCTAAAACATGGCACCTGTACCTCAACTGATGGTTACTCAAACTTCAGTGAGTGAAAGAATCAGTGGGGATGAGTCCTGAGAGGAGTCCCAGATGGAAGGACAAGCAGCACATGAGTGAGTATGGGTAGACATCAGGAAACTCGAGAGGCGATCCTGGAGGTGGGGCANAGGCATTAAGGGAGGAAGTCATGAGACATGAAAGTGGGAAGAGATACTTGGGGGTGGCTGGGTGCAAGTGGGAAGGGACTATGGGAAGGAGAAGGCGGGGAATAAACAAAATAAGTTTCTAGGAAATGTCAAAATGAAGCCTGCTGCATTGTGTGTTATTTAAAAACCAACTTAAAAAAATCAAAATGTTCGAATACAGAAAATCAGTCTTTAAAATGCGGGCTCCTAGTCCGGCTTTCCTTGAATGGTGTTACCATCAGCTCTTCCCTTGTCTGCNGCTCTCGTCACACCGTGAGCAATTCCAGAAAAAGCAGTGACAAAATCAGCTTTACATCACACAGCACCTGGCAAATAAGAGGTGCACTTACAAAATAATCCATGAATTGTACAAGTTAAGATAATTTTTTTTGCCAATAGCAAGTGTGCTTTGATAAGTGAAGCATGACCAGGCTAGGTTTTGGGAACTGAAGGCATAATTGAGAATTTGGATGGTGTGCAGCTGTTTCTGCTATTTGGCCAGATCCATGTAACCTATTTAAAATGCTTTTCCTTCTTGTAGATTGTTTTTTAGAAGAAATTTATCTTAGTAAAAGAAATGTTTTCCATTCTGCATTATTGTAAATAAAGTNGTGAGTTTCCTTTGTTGGATAACATCAGCTGAAGTTAGACACAGAGCCAAACACTTGCCAGGTATCTCCGTGAATCTTCCCCCACTGAATCTGGATACACAAACTGTTTTTATTCTCAGTGTAGATTTCTGTGTTCAGATCCAGCATATAATGATGCTGTAAGTCTTTATTCTTGTCCTTATGACAAAAAAAAAATTACAAAAAAATCAATGGCATTGTTTAGACTCATCAGAGAATTCATTGGTTGAAGGACAATCGCCCTGAAATAAAGAGTGACAGGTTCATCCCGAGAGCCACAGTCCAGCTTCTCCAGCTGTCTAAAACCTTGCAGAACTCTTAGTGGTAATTTTGTTGAACTAACAAAGGTTGACTGGGGGAGGGGTAACTGTAATCAGAATATATTATATGAAAAAGGGAACTATTTTCAAAAAAAAGNAGAAAAGGCTGGCTGTAACTAGCATGAGAATAAGAGATGTCCAAAGGCCTGCAGTGTCTGCCCACCCATTAACTTCCCCCTGAGCTCCACCTACAGAAACCCTCAAATTCTCACAGTGAAGGTTCAAGAAAGATTTTTCTTCTGACTTTAGCAAGAGAAGACTAATCTTAGGAAAGAGTGAGAGAGCAAGAGAAATCAANAGAGAGAAAGAGAAGGAGAGGGAGAGAGGAAGAGAAGGAGGGAGGGAGAAAAAGAGACTCTTTCCCATAACTCAGACTTCCTCTCCAGGAGCAGGACCTTGGCAGCCTTTTCTCATCTAGAGGAAACATTCCCCTTACTCCAGCCCCCTCAAGCTTTTCTGTCTCATTTATGGGATGAGGGGAGGAAGGAACCCTTGTCAACAGAAGCTAGCGCTGCAAGACTGGCAATGCTACAGCCAGGAAAGAGTACAGGGCATGCAGTGCAGATGGCAAAAATCTGTTTCTCTGAAGACAGATTTGAGAAGACCTTAGTCTAGTAGGACTAGCCCATTCAGTAAGTAAGCAAAACTACTGAGTCCGAATCAATCAACCAACCAACCAACCAACCAACCCGTCAACCAACCCGTCAACCAACCAACCAACCAACCAACCAACCAACCAACTAACCAACCAACCAACCAGCCAACAAATCAACAAACCAACCAGTCAACCAACCAACCAAACATCCAAGCAACCAAACAACCAAATATCCAAACAACCAAACANCCAAANAAGCAGAAGCTACTTAGGTGTTGTACCATAGCCAAGCTTCCAGAAAGGCACTGCAGAGAGAAAGCCTGGGAGGAAGCTGGTAGGTGGTGGGAGACTTCACAGGCAGAAAATTCAGTTCATAGAAAACTGACCAGAAATCATGCAAGCAAAACAGGAGCATAGTGAAATAANGTGTTGAAAGATGGCGAAAAACTTGGAATTCTGGGTCCTGCAGAATTATCCTTTGCAGATGAAGCAGGCTGGTGGCTGATTAGGCTGTGCCTGTATCTAGGTAGGGTGTACATGGGACACCTCTGTACCCTTGGTTCAGTTCCACTTTAAAATATAAACTCCCTTTGAAAAGTGGAGTAGAAATACCCCCAATTTGAAGATAATGATATTAGGCTCTAATTTACTGGAGAGCACAAACACAGTGGGAGGTCAAGGAGGGTTCAAGCCTACATCTGTCTCCATCAAAAGCCTGGGCAGTAAGTCCTCTCAGACCACCTCATCTGAATTACAGCATTTTGTTAAATGTGTTCCAAAGAAATCTCCACAATGGCTTTTCTTTTTCAAAAGAAACGTGTGTGTGAGCGCCAAGTAAAATGAATTCACTAAAAATGAGTTTTTAATAGTCCTGAAGAGTGAAGCCAGAAAAGTTTGACCAAAAATATTCTAAGCACTGAAGGAAGGAAATGCTTCAGGTAAATCTATCAATGCTTGCCTGGAACCTTCATTATCTTTATCACTGTAGGATAACACAATTTTAGTGAAAGGCTGCCAGCTCCTTGGTTGAATCACCACTACTTAAGACCATTGAAATAAACAAGCAAATATGGACCATGCCATTTGGTTATCAGCTTTTGATAAATAGGACAGCTTTGAAAGTCAGAAATGGCCACTGTGAAAAGAAATACACCAAGGCTGTCTCCTCCGCTGCTAAACTCTCCCTCATTCCAGACAGTTCCCTCACCCCAATGAGAAGAGCTTCCCTCCAGGCTGGCTCAGGTGTCCACACAGCATGTAACTCCTAGCTCTGACTGCCTCACTGCCTGAATACAATGTGCCCCCGTCCTTCGGTCAGCAGAACACAGTTCTTTTCTCTGTGTGACCTTGAGTCTTGAGTCCAGCCTTTGTCAACACAATCACAGGGATGAGAGTCCTTTGCTCTTTTACATAATTTTGTACCGCACTCCAGTCTGTCTGTTTTCTTCACTGAACTGGAAGTTTCTTGACGGTTGTATGTCTGGCTCATCCATCCTCTCATTTTATTATCCAACAGTGCTTAGTGCATGGAAAGTATTCATGCTACTGTGAGGGACAGTGGCTACAATAATAGCAATGCTTTANCCTGCACTTTTTTCCTGTACCAACTTTTCTTCAAAGAACACTATCTGATGGAATACTCTCAGTAGTTTTAGCAGGTAGGTATTGTGATAACTGATATTTCTATAGACCAATAATAACTCAAGGCTTAAAGGCACAAAGTATTATTCATGGTCTGTCAGACAGTTCCAGAACCTAGTTTTTAATACTGTATTCTGATCTGTTATGAATGTCTTACTATAAGGTGTAGGTGTAACTTCTAAAAGAGAAAAATGGCTTTGTCTTTATTGTCATGGAGTGAGACAGTACTCCAGAAGAAATGCCTCAGAACGTGTTCTTGGATGTCTCTAGCAATCCTTTAGGGGAGTTGTTTTCCTCCACCAATGTGAAAACAGAACCCCTTCAAAGAGTGGCCCTGTCCAAAGAATGGACAGAGGCTTCTACTACCAAGGACAGTGGTGCATTGAGTTATGGATGTTTTCGGTTCTAAAAAGAGATTCTGTTCATTTTCTGGGGAAGGGACTAGAAGAAAAAAATCACCAGGGCTATTGCTTAGACCACGTTGGAATAGTGAGCTAGTTTACCTGAACTGAGGATCTGGAAGCTGTCTGGCAGTTTGGTGAAGTTTTTCCATGCTGGAAACAAGATTCATTGTGGTCTGCAGTAGAAGACTGAGCAGGGGATATGCACAGTCCTCTCCTCCTCCAGACCCAGCCACTCAGTGCTTATGCACAGTCCTCTCCTCCTCCAGACCCAGCCACTCAGTGCTTATGTACAGTCCTCTCCTCCTCCAGACCCAGCCACTCAGTGCTTATGCACAGTCCTCTCCTTCTCCAGACCCAGCCACTCAGTGCTGTTCATCTGCCAGCATTTCTCATGGTTACAGCTGAGGAAGACCTACCCTTGTCCCTTTGCCAGCTACTTGAGCTGAGGGGACTCTAACTGGAGCAGTTGATTGAAACAGCTCTGAAGCAATCATCATAAATTGCTTTGCTTCATAATCAGCCTTTGTGGCTACATCGGGGCAATGTTTGTTTAATCCTTTGACTGACTGACTGATTGTTGTTTAGCCACAGTGGTGCATAATGGGGCACATAATTCAGACACAATCAAAGTCACCTATGAGGAGCTACTGGAGTAAATCTCATCTACATGCAATACCATCTTACTCAAGGCAACAGGAGAGTCAAGGCTGGAGGGAAAATAGCTTAAAATACAGTGAAATTCCCCCTCTGTCTGTCTGTCAGTCTCTCTCTCTCTCTGTGTGTCTCTGCCTCTCTGTCTCTCTGTGTCTCTGTCTCTGTCTGTCTCTGTCTCTGTCTGTCTCTGTCTGTGTCTCTCTCTCTCTCTCTCTCTCTCACACACACACACACACACCACGCACATACACACATATTTGATAGAATGATAAAGAAGAAGTAGAAAATCTGTAAAACCCAAACCACTAGTGTTTATTCTCTTCCAGGTTCTCCTCACACCATTTCCCACTCTTGACTGACTGCTGATCTATTTTTGATCAAGTTGGACTCAATGTCTTAATTAGTAACCTGCCTTGAACAGTACTTCTGCTACTAGGTGATTTTTATCTTGAACACACAGCCTTGGCTCTGAATGTTCATTCAAAATTGCATCACAAACAAAACGTTAAAGAGAGTATTTCTAAGCTGGCCACAGCAAGACTGGTGAGGGAAATCACATATGTCCTCTTCCATTGAGCAAAACATCTTCCCAAAACAGTTACCTGTTTTACACATGTGCGCTGATTGCTTTCATCCCTTTCACCGTCACTAAGAAAGCTTCAATGCCTCCTGCATGTATCAAAATTTCAAGACTGAACCATAAATTAAATAAAAAAATACCAGAGAGGAAGCATGCATTTGCCTTGAAATGTATTGTTACTTTGAAGTTCTTTGTCTCTTGGAACATCTGTCAGGGCTCCTAAGGTGGCCCTATACATAACGCAGTTTGGAAGTGACAGAAACAATAACAGATGGACTGTTGGTGTCTTTACAGTTCTGGAGACTTAACGTTACACAGGATAGGCTAAGAGGCTTTTCAAGGGAAATTGGAGGAGAGCAGATGAGGGTTGCTTTCTGTGTTAGAAACAATGGTTCCATAGAAAACATTCATCTCAGGACTCCTCACATTATCAATGGCTCATCCTAAAGTACATTATTATAGATAATTCTGAAGTATACAGGATATGCCTGGATCATTTCAGACTCCAGAATCCACAACAACAACAACAACAAAGTGGCTTTCCATTCATTGGAGACTAGTTTCCTAGCAACAAAGGCCACAGGCAGCCGAGCCCCATTTGGATGGAGGAAGACTCACAAGGCTTGTATTGCTGTGAAGCATTGAAATACCTCTTTAGAAAGCCGAACTTTCAATTCGTTTGTTTTGCTAATAAATTGCTGCTTTCACGGCCACTGTCTAAATAAGAAATAAGAAAGAAGTCACGGTGCTCTGTCACGAAGCTGCCACACTGCAGGCTGAACTACTGTCTTCGTCTAGACTGGAGACTTTTGAGAGTCATCTGCATGGATGTAAATATCTTTTTGACAAGGGTAGACTTTCTTTTGATTGACAATTTAAAAGATTCTTTCCTATAAAAATGAAAACTTTTTAGCATATCTAATTTTTTTCATGAATGTCAAATTAGCAAATAAGGTATTTGGGTGTTCAGTCTCTAATCTGCATATTAAGAATGCCCTCAAAAAAAAATCATCTGCTTCATATTCTTACTGGAAAGTCATCTTATACGAATTTTAAAGGAAATGTAATGCTTTGTACCAAGAAGCCCAGTACTTAACTCCCAGTTTTCCCAGAACGGAGAGTAACAGCTTGCCACGCCTCTTCAGCCCAGAGCTTTTTCAATAAAATTTTAGAAAGGGTGTGGAAATCCTTGTTTTTTATGTACAGCATAGAAACATTCAGGCTCTCAAGGACTTTGCCAATAGCTCAATTCAAGTCATGTTGGAAAAAGGGGGAGAATCTAGAAGAGATTAACAGAGCAGGAAAGAAACAGGAAGAGAGAAGGCTTCTGTCTCAGCCTAAGTCAGATTACTTGGGTACTTGTGGATATAAGTGACACAATATCGTGTTGATCTGCAATACTAAGTGCTTCCTGGGTGCTAGTTATGTGGGCATCTTGAGCTAAGAGCTTTCTANTCATTGTCTGACTTAATACAACACACGGGAGGGCTTTTATGATCTCTGTTTTCTAAGTGATAAAACAAACGCTCAAGATTAAATGACTTGATTCACACGCCTAAGTACAAGAGTCTATCTTGTACCTGGCAGTAAGATGCCTGCGTTTCTGCCTAACCAATAATTTGGAAAATGTGTCCTACCCTCTGTCACCAACTGCTGATCCCATTGAGTGCCTTATCTCTCTCTTGTACCCGAAAGCAGCAAACAGAATTGTCCTTCCTCTGCTGGCACACGATCTTTCTCACTGTCTTACCATCCTCTCCTGGTTCTTCTCCCCCCAAAATTTTTCAGATTCAACTCATGATGCCCTGTTAGCTCAAAAGAAGATGGTGTGGGACTTTATAGTGGTATATTTATAGCCAGTGAAAATTCTATGATCCTTAAAGGTTCCATTTTGTTTGGTCCAATTTAAATATTAAGATTCCATGTTAGATTTCATTTGAAAAGAGAAAAATGTGGAGCTGCACACAACACTGAGATGCAACCAGATGGTTCTTTT
The DNA here is from genome assembly GCA_001675575.1 of Neotoma lepida. Lineage (NCBI taxonomy): Eukaryota > Metazoa > Chordata > Mammalia > Rodentia > Cricetidae > Neotoma > Neotoma lepida. The sequence continues at coordinate 64,365 of LZPO01097480.1, forward strand.
TAATTTGCTTCTGTTTGGAGGGTGATTGAGAAAGAGTCCTCAACTGCAGCCTTCCTTTCTGAATGACTGAACACCCCTAAACAAGAAAGCAAACAGAAAGCCTACCTTAAGGGCCTGACTGGGCAAGGGAGTCACTTGAAGCGGGAAACTAATTATGTGGTGGTCTTGTATTCCATTTAGTCCTCACACTATCTGCATTGGCAAGCTCACTCGGAAGAGCTGGGTAAATCTTTTTCCTTCCTGAGCCTCCAGAATAACATTTGGGGACACAACATATGTTTTAGAATATAAGTTTGCAACCAATAAATTTTGTGCCAGAAAAATTATCTATCTATCTATCTATCTATCTATCTATCTATCTATCTATCTATCTATCTATCCTCTTTCCTGTCTTCGGTATAATTCTACAGAACCCTTAGAGTCTTGCACCTATCAAAGCATCAGACATCCCTCCAGATATCTGCTTATCCAGGGTACCAATAAGCCATGGATGTGGTGGTGCTGCTCTTTTAAGCACTCTTGGGGTGTAGGTCACTGGTCACCACAGGGAATAGGAGTCCTATGCCTATGGTCCAGTTCTCTTTGCATCTGGAATCAAGCTGTACCCTGAGGCCACCTGCAAGGAAGGAACCAAATGATTGGGCTTTAAGCCAGACAGCATTTCAGCCTGCAAGGGAGAAGACAGAAGTGAAGTTCAGAAAATGATATCCCCTAGTACAACAAGAGCACCAGGAGAGCATCAAGAATGCAGGGCAGTCTTTCTCTGCAGGTCCTCATCTGCCTAAAGTCCATAAGCACAATGGAGGGCCACAGTTGAGTCTTACTTATCATAGATGATGAAACTGAAGAGCACTTCACCCACAGCCCAGAGGAACTTTGTCCCAAGTCATTGTCTAGAGAACTCTCTAGGAATGGTTGCTTCTCTACTGGCCCTCTTCTCTGTGAAGAAGGAATTGGAGCCTCAACTATGTAGCCCTTCTTTGAGTTTCCTATTCTGTGTGACTCTCACAGCATATGAGTACATAAACAAGTTCATATGCCTCTACCCCCAACTTCCATTCCCATTAATAGATTGTCAGTTTGTTTGAGCAGAATCATGTAGAAAAAAATTTTTTGAACTTTTCTGCAAAATACAGCATCTGTCTTTGAGACCCAGGGAGGTCAGTTCCTGCTTTTGGCCCTGCCCCATACCTTCTATTGCACATAGAGNCTGTTACCTGCTGGAGTAAAGAAGAGGTAGTAGTATTATAGGCCATCCAAACAAAACTCTGCCTTCTTATGTGCAGAACTCAAGAAGGGGCCCTATTTTTCAGTCCTCTATGGATACAGTAAATCTCCATGGTCACTGTCCTTCAAAGTTGTTTGGTTTGGTTTAGCAGAACAGCTCATCTACTGGGGAAAGTCTAAAGAAACAGCCCATTTGTTTAAAAAGAAAGGGGAAAAAAAGAGAAAAAGATAAATTTGAGTGTCCTGGAGATTTTACCACTACCACCACCACCACCCCACACAAGGAATCTTGGAGATTTGCTGGTCACACTAAACCTGGAATCCTCAGTCAAGGTGTTTGACTTCACTGGTCTATGGCATCACCACAGTACCTATTATAAGCACAGAACATCCTGGAAATAATGCTTAATCAAAACTACATTACTGTATCNTACTGAGTTGATGATGTATCAATTATATTATATACTACTCTCCTGTGAGTCATGGGGAAATTTAAAAAGTTCAAACAACATATGACATGCCATTGGTTATAAAACGTGTTAGATTTGGGTTGCCAAAAAATGTCAAAAATGTGTGTTAGAATGAACAAAACTCACTCAATGAGCAGTCTTTTGAAGCAGTGAAGGAAAATGTGGTCCAGAATAAAAAACTTACGAGACATTGTTCAGATTATCCTGCTGTAATTAACANTTCCTCATTGCTTTTATTCTTAAAAATGAAGAGATAACATTTTTATAGCTCTTCAGAGATGAGAGTTTAAAGAGCATGGAGAAGAATGAGACCACCAGAAGGTTGAAAAGTGCACTTGATTTCGGCAGGTAGATGGTCCATTTAAGTGTTTTGTGTCTGACAATTCAGGGCAAGGACAATGAAATTATTTCAAGTTGCTAAGTTCCTTGTAATATATCAAATTATATCTAAGTAAGTAGAGAAAAAATTCAAATACAACTGTAGGAAAGGACAGACTATGTAACCTTGACATCTCATGGGTTCCCATGCATACATAAAGATCAAAATTATGGATATGGTCTCCATACTAGAGCTCACGAAAACACCCTTTAAAAGGACCAACTTGAAAGCTGAGACAATGCCACATGCTCCGCACAGCTCATTAAACACAGCATTCAAACCACAGGATTAGTTACAGTTATGTTTTTCTATTTCGCTGCTTTATATAACCCTTTTATGACCTTAAAGCATAATAACTCTTCAGAATCCAGATTTAGGGACTGTGAAATTAGACCTGGCAGAAGAATGCACACAAGTATCAGCTGCTTCTTTCTGAATATCTACCTTGTCTGTCCTTTTCTATTGGCGAGTTCAGGGCACAGTGGGCCCTGTTTAGGACTGGGGCTCACTTGGAGCAGTGGAAGGAATTAAAAAATGGAGGTATTGAAGAATGCAAAGAGTGAAGTTCTGGTCAAGATAATATCTATAGCCACTGCAAGGCCTGGACTAAGTGGGAATAGATAAAGAAACCCAAATTAAGACAAATCAAGCCTGTTTGTTTAGGGCTTTCTAGATGAAGAGAGTCAACCACCATCACTAGTGTGTTGCAGAGGCCAAAGGTAGCGCTTTGGGAGGCCAAGACAGTGGACAAAAAGGAAAGATTCGGCAAAGCCATGACTGGAGGCCATTGGCATGGAGAGCTTGCAAACCAGCTAGGTTGACTAGTAAGGAGCCCTAAGCAATTGGGTATAGAAGTATATTTGGCCTCTTCTTGTCATTCCTAAGCTGGAAATAGAATCAGAAATGACATAAGCTCTCAGATAATGATCAAGTTTTGTTCATTTGGGGGGATAATGACTAATGGGTTTATTGCTTGGATTCCTGATCTATTGTCTATAGACAGTGGGTCAGAGTTGTATTTTTATATATGCTCTGGCCATTATCTGCTTGTGCATTCAGTCTCCCAGCAGGTAGCCAGATGGCCTAATAGAAAAACTTATCCTTAGATATAACTTCAACTTTTCACATTTTAAGATTTTTAAACAACAAAAAAATTACATAGAACAAGAATAGTAAAGAATAGAAATTTTAAAACTCTTTTGCATAATTCTGTTTCCCAGTGGTCATCACTATTGACAGAGCAGTTGGATCTAGTCAGGAATTCAAAACAAAACATCTATTTGTATGAGGCTAGCATGAAGCAGGTGGAGAAAATCTTTTCTATCTGCCAATTTTAGTATCTAGCATCAGAAGCTAACCCTAGTACAGTGTTTACTGGGCATCTCTCAGTACTGCTGGAATGGCTGAAGACCAGGCTTGAAAGAAGCGTCCCTAAACCCTCCAAGTACTGTAACTGAAATGTGTCCAATATAAGAGCGTTTGGAAATGGAGTTGACATGAAGTGATTAAATCATGAAAGTAGAGCTCTCTTAACCCTAGACACATTTAAGCCCCTGATTTGAAACCCCTATCTCATTGACAATGGAGATAAGAGATCCAAAAATCTTAAGGGAGTACTCGCAAAACTTATAAAAAAAGAAGCACTGAAAAAGATTGCTCTCTTCTGTGATGTGAAGACAACATCCTCTACCCAGTTTGCCTTCTGTCCTTTATGCCATGAAAGGATACCAAGACAATACTCATTTATAAAGACAGGCCTAAACTAGATGCCAAACTTATCCTGCTCTGATCTCAGGCTTCTAAGCCTCCAGAACTGGGGCAATACAGTATGTAAACAATGCATTGCCTCAGGTATTTTGTAACAGTATCACAAACAGACAAAGATAACCATGCAGAAGAGTTGACCGGTTTGACCGGAAAACTGGCTCCACCGCTCTTAGGTTCCAGTTACACATCACTTCTTCCTTCCCATGTGCTGTGGACAAGATGGACCTGCTTCTCCCTGCAGTGCCAAGGCTACCTCTGGCCCAGTCACCCCACACTTTTGCAGCCTCAGCTTCCTTCCTTGCCAGGAAAGACTGGGTTCTGGATGGCTTACATATCCCCGCCATTGGTGCTTCTGAGTCCAAGCCTTTCATGGGTCTGAGTGTGTAGCTTGGGTCAGATGAGCCGTGAAGGATGCAGGAAAACCTTGGTTTCTGCTCTGAAAAGTTGGGGTTTTAAAAAGAACTAAGTGCTCAAAAAGTTCAGACGAGTCACAAAAACAGGAAATGACCACTACCAAGAAATGCCTCGTATTCTAGTCCTTCAGTGCACTGGCATCATGTAGGCTGGCAAGGAAATTATCCCAGTCTTTTTAGGTTCCCAACATTAGAAGGTATTTTTTGAGCATCTTTCAAAGATGCACATAATTCTTCCTCTCCAGAAGCTTTTTCATTCTTTCCCATACACAATCTCACATGGACTGGGAAACAAACTAAAGATTTAATGCCCTTCTCTCTTTCCAGACTGAGATGTGCAGTCTGGTATCCATTCTTTATGTCTAAGCACAGATGAAACACATCATATGACAGATGTTTAGAACTCTATTCCAAGTTTTTCTATGTGCCATATACTATACATTTTGATTTCCTACCTTTTATTCTTTCCTTTTAAATTTATTTTTCATATCAAATTTTATATTCTGCTGCATTTATCTTTGCTTGGGTTATTTCAAGTCCCATAGACTAAGAAGCTCCTATGGCATAAACAGATGTACACCTGGTTGGATTGGTTCAAAAATTCTCTTTGTAGATATAGCTTGAAAACTTCAAGTATGTGAACAGAGAGTAAAAGCTCCTGATAGTCATTGCATTGGTCTTTTTACAGATAATCTGATCATTTTTATGTCACCTATNTTTATATCACCTAGGGGTGATGTGTCTCTTATAACTGCCCATTAGAGAATGCATTCCATGCCAGGCATGGTGCCAACTGCCTAATGGAAGTGACCTTGGTTAATCTTCACTGCCATCCCAGGAGGTATTAGCTCCAGAATGTGGATGAGAAAGTTGAGCCTCGGAGAGGTGAAGTAACACACCCATGGTGGTTTCAGAGATGATAAGGGACACAGTAGCATTAAACTAAGCTCAAATACTGACAGTCAGAGCAGGAACACAGTGCTAAGATGGCCAAGGTAAGAAGGAAGAGTCCAGGTCCAGGGCCTCTGTGTCTAAGCAATACCTTTTAGCTGCAAAGGGGTATTGCACAGATTGATAGATACACTCTGTCTTGCACACATCTCTTGAGTGTTTTATGGAGTCATAAACTTTCAGGCAGTAAAGGGATATGCTTTGATGCTTCAAAGAGAATTTGAAAGTAAATCTCTGTTTCAGCCAGGAAGCAGCATGACTCACAGTATTCCAGACACCAGAGGATAGCCATTGCACCAAGACAGTCATAGAAGAGAAGGACCTGAGGAACAGAATGTTGGGGTCCTGACTCCCTACCATGTTGCCTAATAACTCAGCCTTCCCACACAGCCATGCATTCTAACAATTTGTTTCTATGTCATATCTTTAAGCCTTTCGAGTGTCTGCACTGTGAAAATTAAAATAAAATGAAACAAAACAAAATCTCAAAAACCATCAAACTCCATCTCTTTATTTTCAAGATTAATGTAAGAAACAGTAATTGCAGATTTCTCCTAGCTGTATTTGGTTTTGGTCATGACAGTGTAATTTCTACCAGGCTAAACTTCTTGGGAAGGAATAGCTCTAAAGGCTGTCTAAAATGTCAACAGATACCGTGTTTAATGCCAAGGAGCGTGACCAAGCACCTAAGACACGAGGGTGAAGATCCTGGAGAAGGGAGACATGTGCAGAATGGAGTCTTTTGTTTCAATGTTCATCTACCTTGTTGTATTTGCTGGTGACAGGCATGGGACACAGGCTCTGAAGTTAAGGGACCTGGAGCTTGTAGCAGGCTCTCTAGAACAGTGAGATTAAAAAGTAGAGGTACAGGATAGAAAGCCAAAGGAAATTGAGGAGTCAGGGTTTGGGGAAAGGAGAAATGTAGAGAAGACACTGCATGTTCTACATTCCCTTGAAGCAGTCACCTACCCCACCTTGCATGCACACAGGAAGGAGGAACCCCAGCTAAAGCTCAGGACACCTTAGTAAGCTAGAACTTCAGCTAAACCAGACAGAACTTTTTTGTACAATTGTGCACACAAATAAGTGAAAAGATGAAGAATTTTATCAGGATACTGGAACCTGTAAGAATGAATTAAATGAAAGTTCTAGAATTGGGGCTGGAGAGGTGGCTCAGAGGTTAAGAGCACTGACTGTTCTTCCAGAGGTCCTGAGTTCAATTCCCAGCAACCACATGGTGGCTCACAACCATCTGTAATGAGATCTGGAACCCTCTTCTGNTTCCTCATTGCTTTTATTCTTAAAAATGAAGAGATAACATTTTTATAGCTCTTCAGAGATGAGAGTTTAAAGAGCATGGAGAAGAATGAGACCACCAGAAGGTTGAAAAGTGCACTTGATTTCGGCAGGTAGATGGTCCATTTAAGTGTTTTGTGTCTGACAATTCAGGGCAAGGACAATGAAATTATTTCAAGTTGCTAAGTTCCTTGTAATATATCAAATTATATCTAAGTAAGTAGAGAAAAAATTCAAATACAACTGTAGGAAAGGACAGACTATGTAACCTTGACATCTCATGGGTTCCCATGCATACATAAAGATCAAAATTATGGATATGGTCTCCATACTAGAGCTCACGAAAACACCCTTTAAAAGGACCAACTTGAAAGCTGAGACAATGCCACATGCTCCGCACAGCTCATTAAACACAGCATTCAAACCACAGGATTAGTTACAGTTATGTTTTTCTATTTCGCTGCTTTATATAACCCTTTTATGACCTTAAAGCATAATAACTCTTCAGAATCCAGATTTAGGGACTGTGAAATTAGACCTGGCAGAAGAATGCACACAAGTATCAGCTGCTTCTTTCTGAATATCTACCTTGTCTGTCCTTTTCTATTGGCGAGTTCAGGGCACAGTGGGCCCTGTTTAGGACTGGGGCTCACTTGGAGCAGTGGAAGGAATTAAAAAATGGAGGTATTGAAGAATGCAAAGAGTGAAGTTCTGGTCAAGATAATATCTATAGCCACTGCAAGGCCTGGACTAAGTGGGAATAGATAAAGAAACCCAAATTAAGACAAATCAAGCCTGTTTGTTTAGGGCTTTCTAGATGAAGAGAGTCAACCACCATCACTAGTGTGTTGCAGAGGCCAAAGGTAGCGCTTTGGGAGGCCAAGACAGTGGACAAAAAGGAAAGATTCGGCAAAGCCATGACTGGAGGCCATTGGCATGGAGAGCTTGCAAACCAGCTAGGTTGACTAGTAAGGAGCCCTAAGCAATTGGGTATAGAAGTATATTTGGCCTCTTCTTGTCATTCCTAAGCTGGAAATAGAATCAGAAATGACATAAGCTCTCAGATAATGATCAAGTTTTGTTCATTTGGGGGGATAATGACTAATGGGTTTATTGCTTGGATTCCTGATCTATTGTCTATAGACAGTGGGTCAGAGTTGTATTTTTATATATGCTCTGGCCATTATCTGCTTGTGCATTCAGTCTCCCAGCAGGTAGCCAGATGGCCTAATAGAAAAACTTATCCTTAGATATAACTTCAACTTTTCACATTTTAAGATTTTTAAACAACAAAAAAATTACATAGAACAAGAATAGTAAAGAATAGAAATTTTAAAACTCTTTTGCATAATTCTGTTTCCCAGTGGTCATCACTATTGACAGAGCAGTTGGATCTAGTCAGGAATTCAAAACAAAACATCTATTTGTATGAGGCTAGCATGAAGCAGGTGGAGAAAATCTTTTCTATCTGCCAATTTTAGTATCTAGCATCAGAAGCTAACCCTAGTACAGTGTTTACTGGGCATCTCTCAGTACTGCTGGAATGGCTGAAGACCAGGCTTGAAAGAAGCGTCCCTAAACCCTCCAAGTACTGTAACTGAAATGTGTCCAATATAAGAGCGTTTGGAAATGGAGTTGACATGAAGTGATTAAATCATGAAAGTAGAGCTCTCTTAACCCTAGACACATTTAAGCCCCTGATTTGAAACCCCTATCTCATTGACAATGGAGATAAGAGATCCAAAAATCTTAAGGGAGTACTCGCAAAACTTATAAAAAAAGAAGCACTGAAAAAGATTGCTCTCTTCTGTGATGTGAAGACAACATCCTCTACCCAGTTTGCCTTCTGTCCTTTATGCCATGAAAGGATACCAAGACAATACTCATTTATAAAGACAGGCCTAAACTAGATGCCAAACTTATCCTGCTCTGATCTCAGGCTTCTAAGCCTCCAGAACTGGGGCAATACAGTATGTAAACAATGCATTGCCTCAGGTATTTTGTAACAGTATCACAAACAGACAAAGATAACCATGCAGAAGAGTTGACCGGTTTGACCGGAAAACTGGCTCCACCGCTCTTAGGTTCCAGTTACACATCACTTCTTCCTTCCCATGTGCTGTGGACAAGATGGACCTGCTTCTCCCTGCAGTGCCAAGGCTACCTCTGGCCCAGTCACCCCACACTTTTGCAGCCTCAGCTTCCTTCCTTGCCAGGAAAGACTGGGTTCTGGATGGCTTACATATCCCCGCCATTGGTGCTTCTGAGTCCAAGCCTTTCATGGGTCTGAGTGTGTAGCTTGGGTCAGATGAGCCGTGAAGGATGCAGGAAAACCTTGGTTTCTGCTCTGAAAAGTTGGGGTTTTAAAAAGAACTAAGTGCTCAAAAAGTTCAGACGAGTCACAAAAACAGGAAATGACCACTACCAAGAAATGCCTCGTATTCTAGTCCTTCAGTGCACTGGCATCATGTAGGCTGGCAAGGAAATTATCCCAGTCTTTTTAGGTTCCCAACATTAGAAGGTATTTTTTGAGCATCTTTCAAAGATGCACATAATTCTTCCTCTCCAGAAGCTTTTTCATTCTTTCCCATACACAATCTCACATGGACTGGGAAACAAACTAAAGATTTAATGCCCTTCTCTCTTTCCAGACTGAGATGTGCAGTCTGGTATCCATTCTTTATGTCTAAGCACAGATGAAACACATCATATGACAGATGTTTAGAACTCTATTCCAAGTTTTTCTATGTGCCATATACTATACATTTTGATTTCCTACCTTTTATTCTTTCCTTTTAAATTTATTTTTCATATCAAATTTTATATTCTGCTGCATTTATCTTTGCTTGGGTTATTTCAAGTCCCATAGACTAAGAAGCTCCTATGGCATAAACAGATGTACACCTGGTTGGATTGGTTCAAAAATTCTCTTTGTAGATATAGCTTGAAAACTTCAAGTATGTGAACAGAGAGTAAAAGCTCCTGATAGTCATTGCATTGGTCTTTTTACAGATAATCTGATCATTTTTATGTCACCTATNTTTATATCACCTAGGGGTGATGTGTCTCTTATAACTGCCCATTAGAGAATGCATTCCATGCCAGGCATGGTGCCAACTGCCTAATGGAAGTGACCTTGGTTAATCTTCACTGCCATCCCAGGAGGTATTAGCTCCAGAATGTGGATGAGAAAGTTGAGCCTCGGAGAGGTGAAGTAACACACCCATGGTGGTTTCAGAGATGATAAGGGACACAGTAGCATTAAACTAAGCTCAAATACTGACAGTCAGAGCAGGAACACAGTGCTAAGATGGCCAAGGTAAGAAGGAAGAGTCCAGGTCCAGGGCCTCTGTGTCTAAGCAATACCTTTTAGCTGCAAAGGGGTATTGCACAGATTGATAGATACACTCTGTCTTGCACACATCTCTTGAGTGTTTTATGGAGTCATAAACTTTCAGGCAGTAAAGGGATATGCTTTGATGCTTCAAAGAGAATTTGAAAGTAAATCTCTGTTTCAGCCAGGAAGCAGCATGACTCACAGTATTCCAGACACCAGAGGATAGCCATTGCACCAAGACAGTCATAGAAGAGAAGGACCTGAGGAACAGAATGTTGGGGTCCTGACTCCCTACCATGTTGCCTAATAACTCAGCCTTCCCACACAGCCATGCATTCTAACAATTTGTTTCTATGTCATATCTTTAAGCCTTTCGAGTGTCTGCACTGTGAAAATTAAAATAAAATGAAACAAAACAAAATCTCAAAAACCATCAAACTCCATCTCTTTATTTTCAAGATTAATGTAAGAAACAGTAATTGCAGATTTCTCCTAGCTGTATTTGGTTTTGGTCATGACAGTGTAATTTCTACCAGGCTAAACTTCTTGGGAAGGAATAGCTCTAAAGGCTGTCTAAAATGTCAACAGATACCGTGTTTAATGCCAAGGAGCGTGACCAAGCACCTAAGACACGAGGGTGAAGATCCTGGAGAAGGGAGACATGTGCAGAATGGAGTCTTTTGTTTCAATGTTCATCTACCTTGTTGTATTTGCTGGTGACAGGCATGGGACACAGGCTCTGAAGTTAAGGGACCTGGAGCTTGTAGCAGGCTCTCTAGAACAGTGAGATTAAAAAGTAGAGGTACAGGATAGAAAGCCAAAGGAAATTGAGGAGTCAGGGTTTGGGGAAAGGAGAAATGTAGAGAAGACACTGCATGTTCTACATTCCCTTGAAGCAGTCACCTACCCCACCTTGCATGCACACAGGAAGGAGGAACCCCAGCTAAAGCTCAGGACACCTTAGTAAGCTAGAACTTCAGCTAAACCAGACAGAACTTTTTTGTACAATTGTGCACACAAATAAGTGAAAAGATGAAGAATTTTATCAGGATACTGGAACCTGTAAGAATGAATTAAATGAAAGTTCTAGAATTGGGGCTGGAGAGGTGGCTCAGAGGTTAAGAGCACTGACTGTTCTTCCAGAGGTCCTGAGTTCAATTCCCAGCAACCACATGGTGGCTCACAACCATCTGTAATGAGATCTGGAACCCTCTTCTGTATACATAATAAATAAATTTAAAAAAAAGAAAGTTCTAGAATTGAAAATAAAGTGACTGCAATAGAGAACTCAATAGATGGTTAGGCAACTTAGGTAGAGAAGAAGAAGAATTAGTGAAATGGAGGAGGACAATAAGTAGATGTTCGGATTGAATGCAGAGAAGAAGCTGTAGGATACGATGAGAGGGATCAATGTACATGGAATTGGAACTGGAGAAATGAAAGACAGAGAAGATGATGGGCAGCAATACATACATAAAGCGATGATGCTGGCACACAAATACACACACAAAGTAGAGGCTAGCATTGGAGAATCTCATCACAGGGCAGCATAGTGTTCAGGATGTGGACTCTATCTTTGAGGAAGTCATTAAAAAAATAATAAAAATATTTTACTATGAAACTAATAGCAAATGATATGGAGTAATAGCATTTTAATTAATTCAAATAAAGGTAAGAAAGAAGAATAAACCAAACCGAGAATTTCTAGGGGTGAGTAGAAAACATATAGATGGCAGATATAAACTTACATTTGTGGTTAATTTCATTTTAATATAAATAGACTCAATATTCCATTTAAAAAGGCAAAGATTTTTCACATTGAATTTTAAAACACCTGAGAATACACTGCTTGAAAGAGACATATCTTACACATGAAAATGATATGAATTAAACCTGTTTTGAGACAGGGTCTCCTTCTGCAGTCTGAAACTCACTGTGTGAACCAGGCTGGAGGGAGAACTACCTTCTCTGCCGCCCAACTGCCTGGCTGGATGAAGCATTTTAACTTGAAAAAATTAAAAACATACTGTGAAATGTGATTAGATGAGATATTACATCACCTTGTGTGTTAACATAGTTTGTGTTATGTTAACGAAATATCACAAACTGGGTAATTCATTAAGAAAATACACTTTTTTTTTACAGTTCTGGGAATCTTCAGCATGATAGTATTTATAGGTGGAAGGCACTTAGTTCTGTAGGTTGAGCCCTTGTGAATGGGACTGGTGTCTTTTCAGAGGCCATGGAGAGCTAACTTGCCCGTCCTGCCATATGAGCACATTGAAAAAAAGCCCTTTGAACCAGGGAGCGCCTCTGTCAGACTCCGGATCTACCACTGTCTGCATTTCTGCTTGCCAGCACCCCAGAATGAGAGGAATAAATCCCACTCTCCTCAGTCGCCCAGTCTATAGTAGCCTGTTAGAACAGCATGAATCAGAGGACATGACAACTTCCTCTTCAGCTATGTTCAATCTGAATTTTAGCCTATTGACCAAATTTAATTTATTATTACTTAAAAAATTATTATTTCTTAAAAACATGTCTAGGCTAAATTTGCCTTTCTATACGTTTATGTTTTACCCTTTCTAATATTTATTTCATAGACCACTATATATCTATATCTATATCNATATCTATATCTATATCTATATCTATATCTATATCTATATCTATATATATACATAAAGCAGATTCTCATGACAGAGTACAAGCTGACCTTGAACTTCAAGAAGTGGAATTATAGGTATGTGTACTCAGGCTCAGCTCTATTATTTTTTTATAAATATCAATTTTTTTTAAATTTTATGGTCCACATCTGCCAGTTCCTGTAGTTTTAGTCTCTGGGGGTCTGATTCTCTGATTTCCTTTGACACCTTTCACATATAATGGCTTGTTTCTCTGTACATCTTTGTTTTGTCTGTGTGTTTATGTAAGCTTAAATTTCTTGGAATTACCTCTGCCAGAAAATTTTAGACAAACACTAGAAATGAATTCTCTGAAAATGATTCCATTTGCTTGTCACTGACATCTAAGGATGTTTCCTACCTAGGACAACTTTAAATAAAATTTTTGGCTTGGTTCGGGGGGTAATATAAAGGCAATCTGATTTCTTCTCCATCTTAATCTGAAGGCTAAGATCATTCCACAAAAGGGAATATTAATTGCTTATTCCACAGAGCCAAACTATTTTGTTTTGTAAGATTTTGTCTTTTATGTTGTTCATCCAGGTTACCAATTATGAGGCATTCCTACAATACAGGAGTGACCTTCCAGTCTGTGCAGGCTCCAAGCTTAGCTCTCTGTCTCTTAGGCAAAGATTGCTATAACACAAACAGAGACCAGAAGATATTAGTGGGTATCCTACAGGTATTCATAGCATCTGCCTAGTTATTGTATGAAAATGGGCTTTTAACAAGATTTGGCTTTTCCTTAACTTTCTAGTACATCCCCAAGATATAAAAGCTTAGAGACATATGATAAAAAGACACGATGAACACACACTAGTAAAAATGCATTCGTAAGTAAAGTGACATACAATTTTCAAGTAGTAGTGACCTATACTCACACCCATTTTACCTTCTAGAGAAAGTCACATGAAGGCAAGAATCATATATNCCTTAGTCCTTGAGAAACTGTGACCCCCACCTATGGTAAATTTCATCATTATTTGAACATAGATTTTTTCCTTCCTTAGACTCAAGCTACAATTTTAATAAATTAGAGTAGAAAGAAGGAGTAGATACAGGGGAAGGGTGGGTGGTAAATTTCAAACAGAGAGAGAGAGAGAAAGAAAGAGAGAGAGAGAGAGAGAGCAGGGTGATGAGAGAGAAAAAAGAGAAGAGGCACAGAGTGTGAAGACTGTTCAAAATGATCGTTATGAAAAAGTCACATGGAGACCTACTATCTGATAACCCAATTTAAAAAAAAATCATAAAAGAGACAGAGAAGGCAGATATCTTTCCAATGCTAGGCCATGCTAGTTCTAGAAGTAAAAACAACTCCCTATGCTATGTCCCTAGGACTTGTTGCTCGGAGTGGCCTGGTCCCAACAGGTGCTTGATGTTCTTCCTGGTTGTCCACCAGAAGTGGTTGGTAAGACCCTATTGCTGAAGATACCACTTACCTTGGATAAAAGATACAGAGAAATGAAACTGGAACTGAGTTGGAAACTCCCTATGCTCTGGCTAGCTTTCACAGAGCCGAATGATGCTATGCACTNATGGTCTTACTCAGTTGGGAACTATGATACCAACCTGCTAGGCAAAGTGTGCTTATTGGTGCAATAGAGGCATGGCTGCTATGAGGGTAGCCAACTACTTCCTGATTGGATTGGAGGCCTGCTCCACAAGAGAGAATCTATGCCTAGTACTATAAATACAGAAACCAAAACCAAAACCTAAAAGAAAACAAACAAACCCCCCCAAATCTATGACTGAGGAGGTCTTAGACCCCCCCAAATCTATGACTGAGGAGGTCTTAGACCATGGGGGACTGGGACCTACTGCTACTTCTTATCTGTATTGACATAGCATCACACCACCTTCTAATTATCTTTGTTTATAACTACAAATAGGCTACTCTCAGTCTTAATTGAAGAAGTTACTCTTTGCAAGGAATGGTGGTGAATTCAGAGATCTATGGCTTCATAAAATGCTATGAATAAAGGACAGTGGATGGCTCAGCCCTAAATAAGACATTTACACTACCCTTTTAATGCTCAGGGAAAACTTCAGAAGAGAGGTCAGAAAAATATAAGAGTCATAGAATAGGGATAACAGCTACAAAATACCATCTTCTAAGCATGGCACAATAATGACAATCATGAAATTACAGCATGATACTTACTAGCACTTGGCTCTAACACAAGTTGGGCCACCCAACAGTCAATTGAGGTGGGGAAGGGGCTCACAGGCTCTACTACTTATGGCCTAACTATTGATAACTAATAGGTTCTGGGAGAGAAGGAGGCAAAGCATCCAGTTGCATATCTGGTGAGCCCACCAGGTTCTACTGGCTAGTTCCAAAGTAGTGGAAACACAGACAACCCTAGATAAGTACTGTGTGACACAGAACAAAACAAAAAGTCATGAATATCAAACAAAAGATTTTTAGGGAAGAAAGGGGTATGTGAAGGGTAGGAAGGAAATAGGAATGGAGAATAATCAGAAGGCATTATGAAATTATCAAAGAACAACATTTATTAATGAATTAATTAGNATTAATTAGTAATGAAACTATAAAATACTTAATCAAACTTTCTATATATTCAAATGTCTCACCTTGTTTTCATAAGTGTTCATTTTATTTTCAATTAATCTCTTAAGCATTCTTAAAAGACACTTACACGTGAAATTTAAAAAAATTAGGTTACAATTAAAATGTCTAAGGGTGTGTGATNTGTGTTGAACATTTGTCTCGGGTACAGGTGACTGTAACTTCAAAGGAAGCATGGANCAAAGCAGAAAAACCTCCTTTTTGATTTTCTACTTCAATCAAATGACAACTGTTTTTGATTATGAAGTCGAGTGAATGACCTAATGGATTCCAGTCACATGTCAGGTTCTCATTCAATTGCATTTCTCCCCAGCAGTGTTTCAGAAAAACATTCTGGAAGGCATGCTGCTTCTTGAGTCTAAGACTNAGTCCACTCTAGGATAAAGGCAGCTTTGCTACAGTGCTATTGNCTCTTCAAGGCATGGTGCCAATTTCCCTGTCAACACTCAAGCACTCATTATCCAAATTTACATGTGGTCTGAGTGTGAGCCCTATTTAAGGAAAGTCTCCTCAGAAATAGTGGAGACATATTTTTGAGTCAACGCATAGAAGCATAACTTTAGAAACTAAAACATCAAGACCACCATTTCCATGCTTTCCTAAGTCCTCACACCCAGTAAGAGGGAACTCAACACAAAATTGAGGTCTCCTAGGGTAGCTACACACCATTGTCTTTTNATTGACCAACAGTCTCTTTGAAATCACATGTACTGATGTGGATGGGTCGGGACTTCATGTGCTCAGGAAGTTCTTGGCATTTGAGGCTTTAAATTATTTGTACCTGGTGCCAACAATCACCCCANGTCCATTTAGGTACATAGCATTTTTCCAAAGCAGAGAACATCTTCATAATGCCTTATTCTTTAGGAACACAGACTCTCCCTGTTCCTTTGTTCAGCACAACACAGAGCCATGAGTGTCCAAACTGGATCTTTGTACTCTCTAGTAGTTTTATGACATGTACTCTGTGAAGAAAAAAAAAAATTTCCTTGGCCAAATGACCTCATGAGTCTGATAGTCAGGGAAAGCCATTCAGGCACTTGACACTTAACTTCTCTTGAACCAAAGCCAAGGACAATTTTCTCATCTTTCTCTTCCAGTAGTGAGCTGCTACAGATGGCTGTGCTACAAGATATGATAGAAAGCAGGGCAGAACCTCTTTTGGTGATGCTGGTGTCAGAAGGGAAGTAGGTGGATAGGTCAGTTTAAGCTGGAGAAAGAATAGTGTGAACGATCTCTGATCAATCTAGGAATCATAAAGTTTTCCAAAAATGGCCAATAGATATTTTGACAGTTTTAATTGTGCTCACTTGTTNAATGGTAACTTTTCTTCATAAACAAATTCTCTGACAATATAGACTATAGTTTATTTTCTTAGTAAACTGCCTCCAGCCTGTGTAAATTGTACACTCTATTTNCAAGAAGTTACTGATCACCTATTTGCAGTACAGAAGTGATTATTTATAAGTTGCCTGAGAGAACAATACTACTACAGTTCTTTCCTATAAAATATTCAAAAAAATTAAATGGAGCTGGGATATCCCATATTTGAAATTCTTACTAATCATACTTTTAATATCTAAATTCTCATAACATAAAATATCAAAATGATAACTCATTTGTACAAAAAAAACGTGCTTTTATACATGTGTTTCTTCAACTCATATGTTCAGAATGAAAGATATAAATTATCGTGATATTCATGACATAAAGCTAAATATTTACCNTGTTGCAAACATGTAACCCCTTTGAAGTGTTTCAGATGGTATCTGGAAAGCTTAAGATCATATGGTTATTGATGGTAAGGTATTTTAAAGTAAAAAAATTAAATAAGCTTTGTTAAAAGATAAGTAGAAAGTAAGAAAACATACATTATAAAACACAAATTTATAAAGTAAAATAGGACAGTATTAAAAACAATACAANTATTAAATATAAAATAATAAAATTTAGTCTGAGCACTCAAGATGGAATGTTTTTCCCCAGACTCTTGCCCTGCATTTTCATAATTCTTATTAGCATAGGCTTACTCTAGTTTCTGTAAAAATGCTTTATGGTTTTTGAGAAAGTGTGAGAAGAACATTGTAAGCAAACTATAAGAATTTTGCTTTNTCTCTGTCTTCCTCCAACGATCCCATTGTTTTTTGTTGTTTTTGTTTTTGTTTTTGTTTGTTTTTTACTTTAAGGACATAGTGCACTTTTCTAGGAATTATAATTTTTCAAGTGATGCCAAGTTGTGTCTCTGGTTTGAAAAAGTATCTCTGGTGCATGTGAGATAGCTTCATAATAGACAGATATTCTCATGGATGGAAAGTTACCTGCANTGGCTTCAGGTGTTCATTCATTTTCTACGTGTTTAAAAGTCTTTGGACTTTAACAAGAGTTATTCTTTTAACGGAAAGAACATTTTCAGCAGCTGCCATTTCCTTCTTGAGGAATTTAGGCATACCAAGGAAACTTTCTGAACAGTTGGGTTCATTTTTGTTTTTGCTATGAAATTTTACTTGAAAGTTTAACTCCCTGGAATATCTCAAGACATAAATAATGTAGGTTTGGTTTTTTTCTAAAATTAAAAGTATTTTTATCAGCTATACTCATACCTGTATTTCAGTACTTGGAGGGGAGTCATTCTAAACCAATACTGTGTGGCAATATACCCAAGGCCAAGTTCACCATCAAGGTATATAAAATTTGTAGTTGTACAAGAAACGTGATCAGTTCTTTCAGTCACCCTGGGATAGGACCCCCAAAGTACTCAAGATCAGGAATAAAAATTGGGGTATATGAGTGAGTTTTGTTCAATCATTCACTTTTGGGGTAATAATTTTAACATGAGATTTCTTTCCAAGAAGAATCTTTGCAAGTCAGTATTCTGTATAGTTGGGGACAATTGAGTTAAGTCCAGGTGACATAATCCCAAATTCACCATACTAAGGTATGCAAACTGGAAGCTGGCACAACTGAAGGTATCAGCCAGCTTCCTCCCAGGTCAAAATTACCCTCTTTTCCTTAGGATCCCTTGAGCCAAGTGACATCTTACTCCGATCCCTAGCCAATNGTAGTGATCTGTTTCTGCTAAAACTTAATTTCCATTTTTCCATTAGATTGAAAGCAAACATATGTTAAATTTTGAATATTTTCCTTCTCCTTCAAGATTATTTTGCACATCTTGTGAAGTGTGATTTCCCTGCTGATGCAGAAGGTCGAAGGGATTCTGGAGTCATCTTTGCTCTAGACCAGCGGTTCTCCACCTTCCTAACGCCATGGCCCTTTAGTACAGTTCCTCANGTTGTAGTGATCCCCACCTCTAAAATTACTTCATTGCTACTTCATAACTGTAATTTTGCTACTGTTATGAATCATGATGTAAATATCTGATATGCAGGATAGCTCATATGTGACCCCAAAGAAGTTGTGACCCACAGGTTGAGAATGACTGTTCTAGAGAATAGGCAACAAACAAAGAATGGAGACTGGATATGAAGAAACAGTCAAATTGTGTGAGTATGTTGGATGGGATGGACACTGGGAGAAAAAGCTAGGTTGATTAGGGAAAGTAGCTCAAATATTTCTTTTTGGTGCCCCTGCTGGGGCAGTTAACTTCACTTTTATGAATACAAAGGTCCACAGGCCAGCATAGCACTTGGACATTCTATCAGAAATTATTAAATTTAATTGAATTAAAAGAGTTGAAGCCATTACATGACTAATTTATGGCCCCAGACTGAGTACATTTACAGACAGCCAACATTTGGCAAGGGCTCCCTTACCCCTGCAGAGGTGGAGCACTGCCCTGGCCTCGGGGAGTCATAGTTCCACATTATTTAACTGGAATGTGTGGGAAGGCATGGGAGGAACTGCTCCAATGAAGACTTAGATGCTAAAATGGAGCTTAAGGATGCACACTGTGTTTTTGTTTCTTTCCTTTCCTTTTAAATGGTCCTATTTTTAAATATAAAGACAATGCAAATACATCATCACGAATTAAGTAAATGCAGACACGGTTTCCCGAAAAGAACAAGAAAAGATAATAAAGGAATGAAATGAAAAAAATATGTTCTTAATCTTACTAATAAAAGACCATTCATTGCTAACTTTTGTCCTAATTTTACCCAACAATGTGTGTGTGTGTGTGTGTGTGTGTGTGTGTGTGTAGTCACACAAACACATTCCAAAGTACTTTAGAGGATAAACCCCTTATACCTTCAGAATCCTTTTGATTGGCAGCATCATCACAGTCAGCATGAAGGTCAAATTATCAAAGATAACTTAAAGAGTGTGG
>LZPO01097482.1:16565-31745 GCA_001675575.1 Neotoma lepida
TATGCACCCCGATGGCAGCTGATTTTAGTTTGTAAGCATACTTAATCCCTGCTGTCCTCTACATTGATTATTTGAACATTTTCTATTCTGACTGTCTTTATCTACAGATCTGCTTAAAGCCAATCTGTTTGTTCCAGGTTCTTACTTGATTTACCCTGGGTAATTGGCTCCCTGATTTCCCAACCAGCCTTGTCTCCGTTTTCTCCTGGGCTTGACAAGTATGACAGAAATAATTTTTCTATTAGGAAGTGTTTTACCTGGATGATTGCACAGTTCAGAAAATAGCCTTACATTTTAAACAAATCTGTCACTAATTAAGAGTGTTATAAAGATAGGGACACAAACACGAACAAATTCCACAGGTTCAAAAGATATTTTGCTTTGCTTCAAGCATTAAGAGAAATAAAATTCTGGGTCAGTGACATGGCTAAGTGATGGCCATTAAGCCTGAAGACCCAAGTTCAGTCCCTCAACCCACAACAGAAAGAGAAAAACAACTCCCAAAAGTTGTCATTTTTACCTCTACGCTTGAGCTCATGCCATCTCCCTTCCCTGCCAATACAAATACAAAAACATTTAAAAGTTTCTTAAAAAGAAATACATCCATTATTTTTCATTAAAGGATAGTGAATGAATTTCATTGATTTTAGTTTAGTTTCTAAGCAGCCTAGTTAATATTATCATGTTTTATTTTGAAATGGCTTGAATAAACTTAAAATATTCAGCTTTAATCTCCTAGTGATGAGAAGCCTATAGCTATGGCACATGTTCAGAATTGTTGACTTCTATAACGATGAGACCTCGCTGTTAGTCTGAGTCTTTGTCTTCTGCTCACTGACCTCCAATATTTTCTTTAAATGTAGTCTAAACTTACATTAGAACTTTGTTCTGAGACTATTTGAAAAAATAAAATCTCCCATTTGCTCAAATTGCAATGCCATATNTCTGCNGAAACTTGTTTTATTAAAGCTACCAGGGAAGCATGTGTAGCATTCAGATGAGGTATTTATTGGGATCTAATCTGTTGGTGGCAGATAAAAACTCAAGTAGAGAGTGTATTGGCATGTTTGGAACCTACTATAAAATGTAGCTGCNACTTTGTTCTTCTTGAAGGNGTGCACCAGAGGCATCTAACCCAATAGCCAATTGCAAAGTCCATAGTTGTGCCAACCCCACAGCGTTCCTTTAGNCTATTAATGTAATTGTTACGTCAGAGTGGGAACTGTGCATGCAGAAGAATTAAATTCAACTGCTCTCATCTGTGCTTGCACAGTTCTGCTTCTGTGGAAGTGGGTGCTGAGGACACAGGGGAGAGGCTNGTAGATCTGTGCCATCTGTGTCTTCTCATAGCGACCATTGCCCCAGTAGTAAAAGTTGAACTAAGATCCGTACTTCATATAGTATGTCAGTGGGCTAAAGATGCAAATAGGATAAGCTTAATAAGCATTTAAAAACTGAAAGGAAACACGTGACTATTTGAAGATCGAAGTTGGGGAAATCTTATTAAAAGTAGATACTAAAATAGGTACATGTGGGTTATTCTAACAAATTTGTACATTTATAAGCAGTATGCTAAGGTTAAAAGCAAGTGATTGGGATGGGAGTGAAGTTCATTGTGAGCATTTGCCTAACACACACAAGGACATGGGCTCTAAATTTACCACTNAAATAAACCAACTGAAGTCATTTTTTAAGTGATGGAGATGGAAAATAGATACCATAAATGACTGGTAGAGAGCTAATGACATTAGTATGTCAATACCTCTTATAAATCAGCATGAATAAAATACTCTGACTTAAAACTTGTGTAATGGAAATGGGGCCAAACCTTGTTTTGTATAAAAATGCATGTCCTGAGGCTGGGAAGATGACTCGGTGGGTGAAGTGGCTGCCATGCAAGCATGAGAATGTGAGTCTGGGTCTCCAGAACTTCTCCAAAAGCTGGGAATGGCAATGTGCATCTGTAACACCAGCACTGGGGNCGAGAGGAACTAAGGCAGGTGGATCCCTGAATCCCCAGAGCCTATTGGACAGCTAACCTAGTCAATCTGAGGAGCTCCAGGTACAGTGGGAGACTGTCTCCAAAATGAAGTGCAGAGCAGTCAAGGAAGGCACCCACGTCACCCTCTGGCCTCCATAGGCATTCTCCTGCACACATGCACACANCCAGACGGACATGCGTATAACACACACACACACATGCACACACCCACACGGATATGCGTATAACACACACACACATACACACACTCACATGCACACACCCACATGGACATGCATATAACACACACACACACACACACACACACACACATACACACACACACAGTGCATGCCCACCCATACACTCTTAGTTTGTAGACTACTGTAAGGAAAATGTTCAAAAAGGCAGAGGGATATTTATAAGATAACAATGATGTCAGTGCTGTTTATAAAATAAAAGCAAGAGTGACCTAATTGTCTATAAATAAGGGATTAAAGTGTCTCCACATAGTATGTTATACAGCTGCTGAAACTGATGATTAGTTTGTTGGTGCAGAAATATGTGTGTGTGCGTGTGGAGAATTCTGCAGGGATACCATAGTTGGTCTTTATTCTTCATACTGTTCTGTTTTTTCAAACTCCTAGAATAGGGTATTTACGTTCCTAATATAAAGTAAATCTATCAGGTGAGAATGGATTTAACAGAGAACGCTTTGGGCATGGCACTTAAGAGAATTATTTTCTGGTGATACGATCAGAGGTGCATGGCAGACNTTTACATTAGCCTTGGAATAGCTTTTAAGGACAGCCTTTGAAATTAGGTGTTCTAATAATAACCAGGGTTACTAAACTTACATAGACGGTGGGGAAGTCTTGAGTGTGAGCACAGTCTGCTTCCAGAAATCAAAATCAGTGATGTCTCCATAGATACTGCTTCACAGAAAAGTGATTAAGTGAACTAGCCATAGAATTGAAGAAATGGAAGGTAAATATATGAATGCTAGTGCAGTAATATCTAGTGCATGTCTTGGCATCAGGGTACCATTGCCTTTTCTACGGGTAAAGAGCCCACGTTAATGCCTTCTCCTTTTCCATAGGTCTGTTATCTTTTGGAGTAAAAGAGTCTGCTTGGGTGAATAAATTCTTCACAGCTATTAATATCCTGGTCCTTCTCTTTGTAATGGTGGCCGGCTTTGTGAAAGGAAATGTGGCCAACTGGAAGATCAGTGAAGAGTTTCTCAAAAATATATCAGCAGGTGCCAGGTAAAATATTTAGTCTCTCTCCTGCTCTCCCCTCCCTCCCCTCCTCCCTCCCCTCTCCCTCTCTCTCTCTCTCTCTCTCTTACATTTTAAGAGAACATATTTGCAAGTTCTCTGCAGAGCAGCTGTTGTCAGTCTTGTTAGTGCTGAGACCTTTCTGGAGGATGGTTCTAGGATGCAGCTCTTCTTCCCAAGCTCCTCACACTCAGGTAGGGGTGGGCTTCCAACTGAGCCACTGTGTGAAGCTCTGCAGGTGCCATCCCCCAAGGCAGCCTCCAGGGCAGAATCTAATCCTGCAAGAGCTCCCCTCTGCTCCCCAACAGTTCACCAACTCTAAAGAACTCGGAATATTTTTGATTTTTGCATCCTGTGGTTTCTCCTTTGAGACCATCAGTTTCATTGCATGCTTTTAGGCTTTTAAGGATTTTGGAAGCTGGATGGTGGTGCACATGCCTTTAATCCCAGCATTTGGGAGGCAGAGGCAGGCGGATCTCTGAGTTTGAGACCAGCCAGGTCTATAGAGTAAGTCTCAGGGCAGCTAGAGCTACACAGAGAAACCCTGTCTTGAAAAAAAGAAAAAAAAGAAAAAATTTTTGGAGCCTTTATTAGTTAGAGTTTCTACTGCTGTGAGGAGACACCATGAACACAGCAACTCTTATAAAGGAAAACATTTAATAGAGTGGCTTACAGTTTAAGAGGTTTAGTACACTATCATTGTGGCCAGACATGGCAGCATACAGGCAGCCGTGGTGCTGGAGAAGGAGCTACATCTTGATCCCACAGGCAACAGGAAGTGGTCTGAGACACTGGGCGTGGCTTTCTCCAACAAGGCCACATTTCCCGTTAGTGCCACTCATTTGGGGACCATTTTGTTTTTATTAGTAATACTAGTTTCATAAGCAGAACAAAGATTACAGAAGTATCTATTATATGGTGTAAGGTGTATATATATGGTTTTTATTTATATATGTCATTTACAGTCATCCNGGTAGGAGAAAGATAGTGTCTACTAATCTTATAGTGTTTAATACATGGTAAAGCATTAAACTTTCAGGATGATTAATCAAGCCTATGGGATTCTGCTCTACTTTTTCAACTATATTCTAAGTAAATTTTGTGGGCTTTTTTCCATTTTTTTTAATTTTATTTGTTCAATGTTTATGTGTGTGTTTATGTGTGTCTGTGTGTGTGTTTGTGTGTCTATGTGTATCTGTGTGTGTGTGTGTCTGTGTGTGTGTCTCTATGTGTGTGTGTGACTGAGATAAGTGGGTAGATGTCAGAAGACAGTTTGCAAGAGTTGATTGTCTTCTTCCAAGATTTTGTTCTGGTTCTGGGAATCAAACTCTGGTTGTCAGGCTTGGTGACAAGTTCTTCTACGTTGTCACCAGTTTACATGACTGAGTCAGCTCACTAGCCCCTAAATGAATTTTAAAGCTGTACAGTCTGCCTNTCTTTTTGTTTCTTGTGTTAAAAATTGATTCTTTGGAGGGGAAGAGATAAAGTTTCTTACCTTTATTGTAGTAAGTAAATTTTGTGGGCTTTTTTCTATTTTTTTATTTTATTTGTTCGGCGTTTATGTGTGTGTTTATCTATGTGTGTCTGTGTGTGTGTTTGTGTGTCTATGTGTATCTGTGTGTGTATGTGTGTCAGTGACATAGAGGGTCATTGTGAGGAAGTCTACCATGGTCTCCAGAACAAGATGACAGCATAAAGTTTTGGTTTTATAGACATTAGCTCCAAAGAGCCAGTNAGCAATAGCGGTCTTCCAAGGATGTGGTTTAAGAGAAATCACGAGAAGGTACAGTTTCCGTGAAGTGGCTGATTGTGTCTGTTCTTTTCTTCAGAGAACCACCTTCTGAAAACGGGACAAGCATCTATGGGGCTGGTGGCTTTATGCCCTATGGCTTCACAGGAACTTTGGCTGGTGCTGCAACTTGCTTTTATGCCTTTGTGGGCTTTGACTGCATTGCAACAACTGGTAAGGGCAGTGTCTCCTCGCTAGTTAGAAGCAAAGGGCACCACAGGGGTAGCTACAGATACAACNGAGGGTCAAGGAGAGAGGATGAGATGTGGGGTGGGAAGGGTACCAACTCCAGATCCACCCCCAACCCACGCTGCATCTGATACAAAAGCCACTCGGTAAAACTCTCAGAACATTGGGGTCCGTCCTGTCGAGAGCAGCACCCACCCTGAGGATGTTATGATGACCACCTAAGGCAACACATCTGGCTGATCGGATGAGGAATCTTAAATCATGCTCACAATTCTATCCTTAACCTTTTAACTAAAAGTTCTGTGCCTTCCAGAATGGTCATTGTCTTAAATTGTCTCTACATTCACCAGGCAAAATACTCTACCAATTCTTTTCTCTTTATCCCAAGTGACAAGATACTCATCCCAGCGTCTTTTAAGCTTTCCAGGTGCATAGCCTGGTGACTGACTCACGTGTCTGGGGAGCTTCAAATGTTAATCTTGTAAGAAGGATATTCTGATTTTTTTTATAGAAACTGAAGTTTTATATAAATAGATAAAATAAGTTTGTTTGAAGCCTTGCAGTTCCAAATCTTACAAAANACCAGTGTGCCTGTTTTCCAAATAACATCAACTGCCATTCTAGACCTAAACACTTAAGAAGGGCTCGTGGGTCTTCCCCCCTCCCCTTTGCAAGTAGGAAACTGACTTGTATATTCCGTTCTCTTCTGCCTCTTATCGTTGGATCNTTTTTTGTTAATACCAAAGTATGCTGAAGAAGAGAAGNGAAATTTCATATGAAATAGATAGAACCCACTAAGAATGCAGAAGGGACAAAAACATGGTAGAATGACCACNGAGGAGGCAGAAGCTTNGATCCACAGGAAGTTCCTAAGCTGTTTGACTATTTACCAACCACGCAAANCTTCTGTTTGTCTTTCCTTAGGTGAAGAGGTCCGGAACCCCCAAAAAGCTATTCCCATTGGAATAGTGACTTCCTTACTGGTTTGCTTTATGGCCTATTTTGGGGTCTCTGCAGCTTTAACGCTTATGATGCCTTACTACCTCCTGGATGAGAAGAGCCCACTTCCTGTAGCATTTGAATATGTTGGCTGGGGGCCCGCCAAGTACGTTGTTGCTGCAGGATCCCTCTGCGCCTTGTCAACAAGGTACATTGTACTGTCCGTGGGACTGGGGCTCCTAGGGGTCTTGCAAAGTGTAGTCAATGTCTTCAAATTTGCTTTTCTAGGCTTTAAGGATAGCTCTGTGGTAGAATGCGTGAGTAGCATTCTGGAGGCCCTGGGTCAGCACCCTAACCATTGGTACCACAAGATTGATTTTGCATATTCTAAAAATACCCAAATGTGAGGAATGCATTGTACAACTATTCAATGAATAATTTGCCCAGAATCACCTTATAAAAATCTGGAGTGATTACAAAAAAGCGACCATCATCAGCTAAACCAGTTTTTTTTTTTTTCAAGATAATGGTGGTCTAAGCTACAAGAGTAATATGCATAGCACTGGGACACACACATATCTGTGTCACACATAATCACATATTATGTTAGATACCTTTGGGGTGTTCATGCTACTGGCATCAGTATTGCTTGCATTGTTTCAGTTAGGGAGCATACACAGACTTCACACTTGGGACAGTTCTCTGTGAAGCAATACTTGTGTCTGGGACTAGAAGCCATATATGCTNTGTCATTTTTTAAATGGAAATGTGCTTCTATCTGTGACATGCTGAGACTTTTTTCCTTTTAGCACTGATCAGAGGGGATTGGTTCAAGAGACAGAAATTACCATTCTGAAATTACCAGTGGAAATTCTTTATTTATATGAAAGGAAAAGGAAATTTGGCTGTCAAATGTTCAGATTTCCTGTAGCTACTTATTTAATATGTTACAGCTCAGGTCTCAGGTTTCCAAAGCCTCTCACATGATCCAAAGCAAAACATTTTGCTCTAGTTCCTGCCACAGTGCCGAGTAGAATATTCCCACAAAGAGAAAAGCTTTCTGCCTGAGAATTCCTTTTTTAAATTGAAAGCAATTTTCACAATTCTGAAACTAGAAATTTTTCTCAATATAATTTATCAGAGTGGCTTTTATTTATTTTTTTCTTTCAAATGTGCTTTTAGTTTCTAGTGTCCTAGTCCCAATAATACTAAGCAAGTTTAGGAATTCTTAGTCATCTGCTGTTGATGAGGTCTAGTATGAAGAATTTCGAATAGTTTGAAGTCCAAACGTTGAAGATACTGTGCCACTGTGATCTTCAAAGCCTGTGGCTACATCAACTATTAATGCACAGCTTACTATTATGGTTGGTCCTTACATATGTAATTTGGATTTTTGGAAGCTTTTGCTGTCAACTTTGGAAAAAGGTTTATCAGTTTACTGTGTCGAGTTGGCATTGTATGGAAACCAACAGCCATATTGGTCTAGAAATGTTAAACTTATTGTGCAAGGATACCACACTGTNTTAAATATGTNTGGTCTCATCTGTGTAGGTTTGATGACAGAAACCAATGAAGTAGTCTCTAAATAGTGGGGTGGGGAAAGAAAAAGAAAATGGATGTTTTTGGAGACAAGGTCTTGCTGTGTAGTTGCAGTCGGTCTGATANTCGCTATGAANTCCAGGCTGGCCTCAAACATTCAGTAATCTTGGNCCTGAACTTCTCAACTGATAGGGTTTCAGGCATGAGCCACCATGCCCAGCCAAAAAATAAATAAATAAGTTTTTAAAATAAAATATTTTACCTCTTTTTCGGAGCTACTTTCACAGCTGAGGATGTGAAATGTGGGATGANATAAGCAATAAACATAAGTAATTGAATTTATCTTAAGCAAAAATTGTCCATTAAATTTCACCGTTACTAACACTTAATTGTACCTCCTTCTATATACTAAATCTATAGTATGTTGTTTATTAAACCATTGTTTACCTTGATAATTTTGATGCTTGGAACTGTTACTTGTATCAAAGATCAAGCTATAGGATGCAAAATCATGGTAATATGAAAATATATAATCACTGTATAAGTGGGTGACCTACTGTGACATAAAACTGATTAATCTTTTTAATTACCCATTCATTTGGGAATTTTGTTTTCTGAATTATTAACACTAAAACATCTTGGTGTTTCATAGTTCATTTTAGTTTGCAAAGTCTAATTCACCTTTAATTCAGTACCAATCACGGATACAAACAAATGACTTGCAATATTGTTTTTGGTCTTATAATTTGGTTGGGCAAATATTTGTAAGAGTAATGAGTAACACAATGGCCACTGTTGGCAGGCGTGTTTAAATGCCCAGTTATGTTGCACTGTAAGCCTATATGAGTCCTTGATCCCAGCTGCCATGCTGAGTGGTATCCAATCACTGTGTTTCTATTCTGGGTGTGATCATGCATGACTGTGTTTGCCATACTGCATGTTTCTGCTTTTTACTCAGTCTTCTTGGATCCATTTTCCCAATGCCTCGTGTAATCTATGCTATGGCGGAGGATGGGTTGCTTTTCAAATGTCTAGCTCAAATCAATTCCAAAACGAAGACACCAATAATTGCTACTTTGTCATCGGGTGCAGTGGCAGGTGAGAGAGTTGGCTTTTCCTAAGAAAAGGGGGATCGTTTTCATCCAGAACTCTGGAAAATGTTGACAGTTAGGTGGTTTTCTGTTTTGATTAACATAAAGTTCAATAACTCTGTGACTTTCCTAGTTTGACNTCTCTGTGTACCTATATGTACCCTGGTAGAATAATACTCAACTCACGTTGGATTATGAATTTTTCTGTTCTAGTCTTCTGGGTTCTATGTTCCCCTTACCCCGCATTCTGTTTGCCATGGCCCGGGATGGCTTACTGTTTAGATTTCTTGCAAGAGTGAGTAAGAGGCAGTCACCCGTTGCTGCCACGTTGACCGCGGGGGTCATTTCTGGTAAGCTTTATGAACCCAGGTTTCTCCATCATTGGACTAAAACGTGCTGTGCATATGCATGGACTTAAGAAGGGTCTGCATGATGTGCATGTAAGTTAAGACCAAAATCATGGATAAATTAGTGTGTGAATCTTGGGATTACCATCTGACAATTATGGTGATGGTGAAACACTGAAATTCATTCATAACTAATCACTGGGAATTCTGTTTTTACTAATTTAACCATTCAGGTGTCTAACCAATGTACAAAGAGTTAATGACTCTCCACTGTGTATTAGGTATCACTCTTCTAACTGGTGAATAAGCACATAAAGTTATAATTTGGGCACAGAAAAAAATTCTAAGTTGAATCATTGCTTAATATTGGAAGCACTAATTTTAAAATAATGATTGCAGNACTTCTGAAAAACTAAACTTTACCAATTCATAGTCTAACGTAAGAAAAGAAATGCCAGAGATAATCTGAAGTCGGTTGTCCCCACTTCCCAGAGTGAAGTGGGTTGCCCAGCAGGGGACTTGCACTTTCTCGGCCCCCATTAGGAACCTAGTTGTCCTTCAATAGTTTGCACATGTAGATTTTGCTCCTANAATACAGATTACCTACATTTTGACATGCTACGGTGTACATGTTAACTACCTGTGACCAGGTTCTTAGAGCATGTGGGAATTTCCAGGGATGGTATAGACTGAGTCTTAAGGGTCCTGACACAGGCAGAAGAGAAAGACTGTAGTGAACTTCATAGCTACGTGAATTGAAACTGCCTCAGGAGTAGGTGTTCGAATAAAAACTCTGACTTTGTTAAGACCCTAACGTGCTGGGATGTTGGGATCAAGAATGTTGTATTACATATCCAGCCGGTTTTTCTTTCAGGTCAGGAAACATTTGTCTAAGTAGTTTTCACCTGGCAGACATACTCTAAATCTGACACTTGAGATGTTTATGAGAAGGTCAAATCATTTTTCTCAGGCTTAAATTTCTGCCCCCATAAAATGAAGATTTTTCTAGGTCAGTGGTTATCCACCTGTGGGTTGTGACCCCTTTGGGGTCACATATCAGATATCCTGCATGTCAGTATTTATATTACCAGTAGCAAAATTACAGTTAGGAAGGAGCAACAAAATAATTTTATGGTTGGGGGTCACTATAACATGAGGAAGTGTACTAAGGGTCAGAGCATTAGGAAGGTTGAGAACCACTGTTCATCGTAATGTTAAAGATGAGCCATGTCATGGATACTTCTCCACAAAGTAAAAATCTTTTCCATTAATAATTCTACATTGAATGGAGAATTTTAAAGATAATTTAACTTTCCCTTCATTTAGGAAGACTGGAATTTAACATTATAATAAGACAGTTAATGGTGGAATGCTTTCTAAAATATTGTGTATTTTACATTCTCACACCCAAATTGGCTGATATAAGGTATTTTTACTTTTTTTTGCACAGGATCATAAGTTGATCTTTCCCATCTAATCAGTCTTCCAGAATGTGTGGCTTTAATTTGATTAGAGTTTACTCTGCATCCAAAATGTCATTGCATTGAAAAATTAGTATTATTTTTGTAAAGACTATTTAAAATGTTTTGAGTTGTATATGACTTGACACAGATAGAATCTGAAGTGATTATATAACCTGTATACAGAAAACTGGTATTTCCCAACAGTGCTTCTTTACCTTCCAAGACCTCAAAAGACAGTATTCTGTGACATAATTTTCACACTTGGCAAGGCAAGTATGTTTTAAATAATCATACAAGATGTATTTAGTGTTTCCTAAAGAGCTGGGGACTTTGAAGTATCAGTGTTCTCAGTTTATATGGCCCAGAGACCATCTTATGATGTTGTGATGTTGATCTGTCATTGGTCCCAAACAAAAGTGTCAGTCAGCTGTCCCTAACTGAGTGAGCAACTNTAAGAAATGTCCTCAGAGGCCTTCGGTTTTACCTTTCTTATCTGTTTCCCAATAGCTGTGATGGCTTTCCTTTTTGACCTGAAGGCTCTTGTGGACATGATGTCCATTGGCACCCTCATGGCCTACTCTCTGGTTGCAGCCTGTGTACTCATCCTCAGGTGAGTCTCTTGGTTCTGAAGGGTGTGTGTCAGGTGGGATATAGGAAATAGAGGCANTAAGGACTACAAAAAACCAGCAGTTTCACCAAAGTGGGAGGCCATGGCCATTAAAGCAGTAAGACGAAGTACGGGAAGCAGACTTGGCTTTTAGCAAAAAGTCAAGGTCATTTTGACCCTTACCGGTAGCTGGTCCCAGTCTACCAGGCAGTCTATTAAAATGGGGGGAGATACATAAACATGTGTTTTTGGAATTGTAAATACTAGCAGACTGACAAATAGAGCCCTATTCTTGTCTGCTACATGATACTGCCTTTGTTATATTAGCAATATATCCTGAATTTTTTTCCAAGTCAATAAATGTATATCTACCAAATATGTATGTACTTACTAGTACTTTTGGCATTAATAATTTAGTGNTAAGGTTTTTCCTAAAGACCTTATCATGGAGACACCAACAAATAAATGTAAATGATGCTCACAGAAAAGATAGATAAGTGTGAAGAAAACATAGCTGACTTGAATAACAGTAGGAGAATAGTGACATAAAAGAGGGTACATTTATTCAGTGCCTTCTTCTACAGTAAAAACTGATACTTTGGTATATAATAACTATTCCAATTTGAAGATACAAAGCTATAGCATTTGACTTTGTTTAAATAACATTACAATGTTACATTAAGAAATAATNAATGTTTATGTATGCATACATTCCAAGATAAACTTGTACCAAAATGCTAACAGTGATTAACTTAATGGNGCTATGCGTCATTGTTACTTCCTTCTATATTCCTTTGTGCATTTTCCTTAGTGAATACATTTCTTTACATAGAAGGGGGCCGTTTCTGAAATACACTGATGAATTGTAGCAGAATAGAGCAAATAACAGGAAAATGGTGCCCATGGGGTAGTTAGGTGGCCAAGTAGCTGAGTGAGCATCTCTGGGTGAAGCTAGATGAATCAGGCTAGAAATAAGGAAACATGGGCAAGGGACAGACTCTGATGGCAGCTTTTGAATCGCAAGCCAAAGAGACTCTGCATTCCATAGCTGGTGGCTGTTTCTGTGCTGTTTTCCTGAATCCCAATTCCATTGGGCACNGGAGACTTCAGATACCATCCTGTTGCCATCATTGCTTCACCTTTAATTTTAACTTTACTTTTTGGTGTCTGCTGTACAACTTTCTGACTACATAGCAATGAGAGAGAATTCAGAGTTGCTGTGGGTATTTGATGGAAGAGGTTTGTACCCTGGCTGGGCACACTGTGAGTTGGAGTCATGAGATGTGTCACCTGACTGCACACACTATGACTTTGTAAAGCATCTCACCAAAGAGTTTAAGGTGACAATTTCATGTGGGCCAGTGAGAGTAAAGACACTGATATTTGTTTGGGGATAGGTACCAGCCTGGCTTGTGTTATGAGCAGCCCAAATACACCCCTGAGAAGGAAATTCTGGAATCATGTACCAGTGCGACTTCAAAAAGCGAGTCCCAGGTCACCATGATACAAGGACAGAGTTTTAGCCTCCGAACCCTCTTCAACCCCTCTGCTCTGCCCACACGACAGTCGGCTTCCCTCGTGAGCTTTCTGGTGGGATTCCTGGGTAAGTTCTCACTACAGACNTTGAAAGGTCCAATAGATGTNGGTGTGTAGAACCAGTGAATGTGAGAGGCAANGNACAAGGCCTCACATTGCCTGGGATATGTTAGCAGCCAACTTGAGGCATGAAATTTGACCTACAGAGGTACTGGTAGTTGAGGTCGTGGTATATTATATAGGAAGATTTATGAGCTGGAGAGATGGTTCAAAGCACATGCTGCACAAATGTGAGGCTCTGAGTCGAGATTTCCAAAGCCCATGTGAAGCCGGGTAAGGAAGTCCATGCCTGTAATACCAGTGTGACCGTGGCATGGTGAGAGTTAGAGAGAGAATTCCCCAGTAGCTTGCTGCNCACAGTAACAAATAAGAGACTCTGCCTCAAACAAGGTGGAAAGTGGCAACCAAGCTCCAAGGGCTGTCTCTTGACCTCCGCATGCATGCCATGACACACATGTTCCCACAGTCGCACACATGCACACAAAAGCAAGGAATTCCTACAGTAAAAGTGGCAGAGTTATACACCGGCACATTCCATTACCTCGTGGTGCTCCCTATGTTAAAGAATCAGGCCAAGTAACAGAACTGGAACCAGATGATATTAGGAAGCAATATGGGAAAGATTTGTTTGCTCATCTGGTTACCTAATCTTCTATATGTGTAGTGACATCTACTGGGTATTATCTGTGTGCCAAGCACTGTTCTGGGCACTTGGGGTAGTAAGACAGACTGTCCTTGCTCTTGGGGATTGTACAATAAGATCATGGCAAACTAGGGAAGAACAAGTTTCTCTGAGAGCAAATAGGAGGGGCTTTTATTGCGTACTTGATGATCAGAAGGAGCTTGACATCATTGCCTGGAATTGGAAGATTCAGATNACGTGATATTATTTATTTGCATTAANAAATAATCTTTATAATAGCTTAAAATAGGCAATGCTCCATTCTTCATTTGAAAAAAAAATGGAAACCACACACCACCAAAAACATCCTATCAATATAGTCTGAGAATAGAAATGAGGAGCCACATGACAGACAAGGCAAGATGTTAGTGNCAAATAGGGAGGTTGGCTTCTAAAAAGACAGAAGTGAGAACATGTCCATGCTTCCTAGGTGGGTGAAGTGCACTGTCTCTTTTTTACAATAGAAAAGAAGTGAGGGGGCTGTGTGGCAAAGTAGATTATAAAGAGCTTGATGCTGTACCAGGATAGACCACTAGAACTGAGGAACATGCAGAAAGGACATGTGCTGACTGCCTGTGTACTGACCTCCACAGCCTTTCTCATCTTGGCCATGAGTATTCTAACCACGTATGGAGTCCAGGCCATCGCCAGACTGGAAGCCTGGAGCGTGGCTCTTCTCATCCTGTTTCTTGTTCTCTGCACTGCCGTCATCCTGACCATTTGGAGGCAGCCACAGAATCAGCAGAAAGTAGCCTTCATGGTATGTGAAATAGTAATTAGAAATCCTAGTTATTATATATACACTTCCTCTGTATGTTTTCTGTGTTTAATTTTCCTAAACAAAAGCAATCTATGGACAAGACTGTCAAAATTCTTTGATGAATTCCTTTTAGTCACAGTCCATGAGTTGTCATACTCCCCTTCTCAAAAACTTNAGGATACATACATACATACATACATACACACATACATACAGTGAACANTTTTTGTGTTGAACAGTGTACAGAATCAGAAAAATAATTCATGAGATTCTGGTTTTAATCCCCAGCACTAAAAATTAAAAATTAAATTAAGATGAAAAAAAAATGAAGGAAGGAAGATAATTTGAGGATTTTATTTTCAGAAATTTAAAGCTCTCTTGTGAGGACTTATTCTCACCAAGTGCCTTCANCTGCAAATTAAATTGTCCTGCCCCACTGGAACTAAGAGTAGGCTTGGGTACATCCTCCAGGATGTTACATGTATCCAGAGTTCCAGAAGCATTTCCTGTTGATGGCCAAATGAGACCACTGATGCCTGAGCCTTGTGGTGTCTTGATGATAATCTGCAGATGTTACTGTGTTTCTTTCAGCTTCAGCATGTAATGTCAAAGGTGATTTTCCTTTCACCAGTCTCTATAGGGAGGACATTTATTCAGGTTCTCCCTTTTTTTGAGACTATAAGCTTAGTGACACAGTATGAGTACATGTCAGATATTGGCATGGCCTTGAAATTACTTGGAGTACATGCTTCTACAGTAACACTGTATTCAAAGGATGTTTCTTCCCATAGGTCCCGTTCTTACCCTTTCTGCCAGCCTTCAGCATCCTGGTCAACATTTACTTGATGGTCCAGTTAAGCGCAGATACTTGGGTCAGATTCAGCATCTGGATGGTGCTTGGTAGGTCTTGTAATGCCTTA
>LZPO01097483.1:0-11372 GCA_001675575.1 Neotoma lepida
CTGGTGGTTATGGGGTGCTGCTGGTGGTGGTGGTAGTGTCTTTTAGTTAGTTCTAATCAATCTAACAATCAAGATGAAACATCACATCTGCCACCAGGCAGAGCAACTCAGGCCCTTTTTTCCACCACATTTGTGTGTCTTCTTGTCCAGGTGTTTGCTAGGAGTTGCTCCAAAGAGCCCAGCCCCTAATCCTGTGTACTGGTTCCTGAATAGACAACCTATGTACTCTAAAGTCCAACTCTTTCACAGATGTCTTGACAGTAAGATGATGGCCAACCCTCTGGCACTTTGGTTTTCTCTGAAAAATCTCCTCTCAACAACCCCAGTCCTGGAATGTTTGCTGGTTTCTCAAAATACCTTCGTTTCCACCCACAACCTGTTATCCTCACTCCATTACTTTGGGTTTGTACACTAATTTGCATATGGACATAATAAAAATGTCATGTATATATGTGTGGATACTTTCGCCTGTACTTACCTCTCTCTGTGCACACCTACTTCACACTCATTATACGTCTACATCAAGCACACATTTCATTTTTTCTTCTCTCTCACACACACACACCTATTCAAAAGTCTACTAAAACAATAGTAGGGTTTTGTTTGTTTGTTTGTTTTAGTGTGTGAGGGAGTTGATCTTCTAAGGCTCTTAGCTCAGAAGGTGTGGATAGAGTAGACACTTCCTGCAGCCTGGCTGCTGGCTCCAATTGGCCTAATTTGAAACACACACACACACACACACACACACACACACACACACAAAAGGTTTTCATTAGGTCTCACTACAACCTGCCGCCATTGTTGGGCTTGTGCTTGAGCCTGAGAGAAACATGGCACGGTAGCTATTGCTTCCACCTTGCCTCAGCACAGGATCTGAGAAGGAAACAAAAAACCTTACCTAGGAAACAAACCCATCGAGAATGAGAGAGCAGAGGTTGCTGAAGTCAGCACAGCCCCTGAATGCAGTCCCGCCCCTGGTCTCAGCACCCCAATTACAGAAACATTCCTAGATTCTTTAATCTGGTGTGTGCTGTGCTTTGGGGCATTTTCCACAGAGAGAGGGTATTTAGTGACAAGCCTTGCCAGCTCTTCCAGGCAGGATGGAATACTTCTGTCTTCACATCATCACAGTGCCTTCTGGATAGATAACACAACTAGGTCTTTAGCGAATGGTTTATGGTTACTTATGTGAGTCTGCACGCCTCTGGAGGGTACTCAGTGTGCTTAATTCCTTTTTATATCTCCCCAGCTTTAAGCA
This sequence comes from Neotoma lepida, assembly GCA_001675575.1. Taxonomy (NCBI): domain Eukaryota; kingdom Metazoa; phylum Chordata; class Mammalia; order Rodentia; family Cricetidae; genus Neotoma; species Neotoma lepida. The sequence continues at coordinate 1,259 of LZPO01097483.1, forward strand.
CGGTGCCTGGCACATGGGAGGTGCCCAGTGAGGGTTTGTTCAATTAGCTATGGAGTTTACTGATCTGCTTCTGGTAGCTTCAAATTGGTTTCCCTCTCTGAGTTGACAAGCTCCAACTCCCACAAAACGAGAGCAGCAAGTATCTGTGTGAAGTTTTAATGATTAAAATAATTAAAAGGCAATAGAACGGTATTATCTTCCCAACTTCCTCAAAGGTGAACCGAGTTGAATGCTGTGAACTAATTACCAATCAAAGGCAAACTGAACTTCGGAAATTGCCAATTGTTTGCCAAGAAATGTCACCATTGTCCCTAAAGCATATTCTTTCCAGGCTTATGTTATTTCAACCCTTCTACAGGCACTGGAGACCTTTGAAAAATGAAGTATGAGCATTCTATTGATAAAAAGATAACCTTTAAGGGATTTTGGAAAAGAAGAAATAGAAGTCCCCAAGAGAGCCTTCCAGAGCCTTGTAAAAATGCTATTGGTTGAATTATTGTGATATTTCTACTTCTACTTTGTTTCAAAAAAAAAAAAACCCATCCCTGCCAGGATTGAGAAATACCAGCCAATTAGCCTTCCTGACAGCCAGAGAGCCTCCATCAGCCTTCAGATGTTTGCCGAATCCCGCACTTGCACCCATGCTGAGAGGAAGGCACTCCTGTGGCTCCCACATAAACCTAATCAATAGACTGAACACATTACTTCTGGCTCCGAGTCTGTGCAAAATCTGTGTGTGAGTACACAGTCTCTGGCTCCGTGATTCTGTCTTATCACAGTTTTCACAATAACCTGTGTTCTTCAGTGTGTGGAATGAGCAAAAGAACCTGCTAGGCCAGGAGCCTCCAGTGACCACGCCTTACCCTGAACAGAGTTCCTGGCAGCTGAAGTCGACCCACACCACACCTGTCTTTCCTGGAAGCATGAACACACCAGTCTTTACTGATGCTTTTCCCCATTATATAACTATGCACCTGAAGGTCACCTTGAAGGTATCATTGCAGGTAGAGGGATGAAGCAGCATGGTAGATTCTGGATGAACAGAACCCCCTCCCCCTCTTCCTCTGGGCTTCTGGGCCCTGTGGCTTACAACAGCATACTTTCTCTTCCAGCCTCTCAGGCTTGAGAAAGTGAAGAATACAGTGAAGGCTTTTTGGCTGCCTTGCTTTTTCTGGCAAAGGGCAGATCTCATCAAAAGATGTGAAGTACAGTGGACTTTGCTTGGAGAACACACCCTGGATTTGTCCTGTCCACTTGGGAATAAATCAGTCTCTTTCCAATACAAGGCTTGATGGATAATAGAGGGGAACATGCTTTCTTAAGCATCTCCCTCATGGAAAGAGCTGAACTCATACCCAAGAAGAAACTGAGTTCACATAACCTCTAAGTCACACACAGAGAACGATGCAAGCACCATGATAATTGTGGGATGTTAATGAGTTTGAAACACAACACTGGTAAGGGCTGTTCTCTCCATCCCCTGACTGGAAGTGCAACTTTAACTCATACTTTCTAACCTAGATGATTTTTCATGCCTTGTGAAAACTATCACCCCTACTGACCCTGGGAAGTCTCCCTGCTGCTCTGAGTCTTGGTTAGACACCTCTGTGCCCCAGGGATGCCCATTTCCATGCTTTGCATCATCCTGATGGTTCTTTGTCTTCTGTCGGTTTCTATATGTTTGACTCCTTGCAGGCAAGGTTTGCCATAGTCTCCTTTGTATCCCCAGGCCTGGCCAAATGCATGAGAAATTGCAGGGATCTCAATCGGTGCCCAAAAAGTAAACTTAGAGAAATGATTCACCAACAGGCTTAATTCAGGAGAGGTGCACAAAACACAGCAAGGGAATTTAGGAAGCTGCCTAGGAAATAGGAAGGGGGAGTGAAAAGGAGGGGATGCCTCTTTAGATAAAGGATACAATGAATAACTGTGAGGGTAATGTGCTTTCTGCACTTAAGAACTCTAAGCGGTCCTCTGTGGCTAAGGAGTGTCTGAAGGCAATGATGAAAGGAAATTATGGGATGCTCCAATGACCAGGCTGAGACTTGGCAAACAAGTTCTTTAATGAGTAAATCCTCTGGATGATTCTATTGCCCATATTTGTTAAGAAGATAGAAATTTTCTTGAATCTTAGCTCCTGTTTGCAGTGGAGAATGGGGACAAGGCTTGGTGACCTGGGAGCCCCTGTGGTCTACAGTGAAGGATTTAGCATAGAGCATGGTTGCCCCATGTCTATGACATCATGGAGAGGACCCACCTAGGGTCAGCCTCATCTGAGTCCAGGATGTCAAATGACTATGATGGCCATTTATGCAATTCAGCATGCTCCTGACAATGAAGAAACTCATTTCACTCAGGATTTTAAAAACACAGGAGGTAAACTGAGAACTCAGCACTGTTCCCTTGAGGGTGTGCAGGAGCCGTGGTTGGAAACACAGGGTTGATAGAGAACCCACACAGAGCTGAGCAGATATGGTGGCTAACTTTGGTTGTCAATTTGACATATAGGGAAGAGGGAACTTCAATTGAAGAATTGCTTATAGCAGACTGGCTTATGGGTATGTCTGTGGGACAGTTTCTTGATTGCTAATTGATGGAGGAGGGCCCAGGGTCCTGTGGCTGGTGCCACCGCTAGGCAGATGAACCTATATTATGTTTCTATTGCTGTGATAAAAACAGTGACCAAAAACAATTTGGGAAAGGAATAGTTTATCTCGTCTTACAGTTTGTAGTCCGTCATCCAGGGAAACCAGGGCAGGAACTTAAGACAGAAACCTGGAGGCAGGAGCTGATGCAGAGGCCAAGAAGGAGTGCTCCTTACTGGCTTGTTCCCCATGGCTTGTTCAGCCTGCTTTCTCATAACACCCAGGGCCACCAGCCGAGGGGTAGGGCTGCCCACAATGATCTGGGCCCTCTAACATCCATCAAGAAAATGCCTCCAAACACTTGCCCACAGGCCAATCTGGTGAGGACAGTTTCTTAATTGAAGATCCCTCTTCCCAAATGACTCTAGAGTGTATCAACTTGATATAAAACTAACCAGAATAATTGTACAATAAAGGTACCTGAGCAAGCAAGTGAACAGCTAAGCCAGTAAGCAATGCTATTCCACAGCCTCTGCTTCAGTTCCTGTTTCCAGGTTCCGGTATGAGTTCCTGCCCTTGTTTCCTTTGATGAGGGTGTAACCCATATGTCAAATCATCTTGCTCCTTCCCACATTGCTTTTGACCAGTGTTTTATGGCAGCAACAAAAAATAAATTAGAATAGCAGATATTAAGGATGTGGTAGGGCAGAGGAACTCTGAGGAGGTCCCAGCAGTCAGATGTTAGAGTCAGTCAGTCACTCAGTATGCAGGCCAGGGCACAGATACCCAGAGGCAGAACCAACCTTTGCTGGAGCTGAGGAGTTCAAAGCTCCTGTGGAATAATCTTCTTGTACACTGTAAAGATTTGTTACTGGAATTGGTTTAATAAAATGCTGATTGGCCAATAGAGAGGCAGGAAGTATAGGTGGGGTGACCAGACTAGGAGAATTCTGGGAAGAGGAAGGGAGGAGTCAGGAGTCGCCAGCCAGACACTGAGGAAAGCAAAATGAGAATGCCACACTGAGAAAAGGTACCAAGCCACGTGGTTAAACATACATATGAATTATGGGTTAATTTAAGTGTAAGAGCTAGTTAGTAATAAGCCTGAGCTACCAGCTGGGCATTTGTAAGGAATATTATGCCTCAGAATCAATTATTTGAGAAGCGGCTGCCTGGTACTTGGGAGTTGCTGGCAGGACAGAAGCTGCCACCTACACAAAGCACTTGAGGGGGATTGTGAACCCAGTGCAGCCACCCTGCTATGGCTGCTGGCCACTTTCCATGATGAATTTTATGGTTCCTTACTCCTGAAGTGTAAAAGACACCTAAAGTTCCCAAACTTACATGTGGCAGCTTGGAAGTGAGTCACTCATCATATTGGCTAACAGCAAAGCCCTTAGGTTAAGAGAACTAAGTTAACTATGACACATTAAAAGTAATATTACTTCATTTGGGAGCCTGGGAGAGAGCATGCAAACATAAGAACCTGTGTTCTTAGCCCCAGACCCCATGTAGAAACCTGGGCAGAGCAGTGCATGGCTGCAGTCTCAGGGCTCCTGTGGTGGTTTGAATGAGAAATGTTCCCCACAGACCCATGTGTTTGAACACTTGATCCCCAGGTGTTAGCGCTATTTGGGGGTGTTATTGGACCTTTAGGAGGTGAAGCCTCACTGGAAGAAGTGTCACTGACTGTGGGTGGGCTTTGAGAATTTATACCCCCCNCACACACACATACACACCCATGAGCACACATAGACACACACTGCTTCCTCTGTGTGGGTGAAAATGTAATTGAGATTGTGGCTTCTGTGACCATGCTTTCTCTAACTGCTGCTATGCCTTCCTCATCATGATGGACTCTATCCCCCTGGAACTGTAAGCTGAAATAAACCTTTTCCTCCCCAAGTTTCTTTGGTCACAGTATTTTAATCACAACAACCAAAATGATGGTAATACAGCTGGTGGGGCAGAGGAAGAAGGAACCCTGGAGCTCACAGTCAGTCCATCTAGCTGAATCAGTGAGCTTCAAGTTCACAGAGAAACCCTGTCTCAAAACCTAAGGTGGAGAAATATCAAAGAAGACACCCAATATTGACCTCTGGCTGGCATATGTATATGCACAGATGTATACACACAGGTGCACACACACAGGCACACATACAAACCAACATGTGTATGCATATACTATACAATTCCTGTACACAGTTAATTCATTTATTATGATAAATAACTTTTTTTCCTTTTTTGTTTTTTGTTTTTTGAGACAGCGCTCTCTGTGTAGCCCTGGCTGTCCTAGAACTTGCTCTGTAGACCAGGCTGGCCTTGAACTCAGAGATCTGCCTGCTTCTGTCTCTTGAGTGCTGGGATTAAAGGTGTGCACCACCACTGCCCAGCTTCATTTTATCTTAAAAAATGATATCCAATAAGTCCTGGATTTAATAAGATGATTTTATACTGTGAGAACACATCACACAGCATTTCCCCTGAAAATGAACCTAGGATCATCTAAAAATAATTAAAATACTCCACACACAGCAGAGTTGGGAGGTAAAATTGTGAATCGATTTCTTTAGACTCAGATGAAAAGATAGCCCATGGACCAGAGGGGAAAATCATAATCCTAAAGATGGAAATTATAATTCCAGCCTCACTCCACAGATTCCCACCATTGAAGACTCTTGGAGCTGGTTGAGGTCTGCAAAACTTAATTTTCTTATGTGATGAATTGTAATTTAAGTGACAGCTGAGCTCAGAAGATATTTCTGGTTGTCAAAGGAACTCAAGGAGGAGGGCGTAAGATGGGGTGGTACTGGTTGAAGAGACCACAGGCCCTTGTGAAGACTGGATTTATTCTGAATAGAAAGCCACCATTCAAGGTTATTTAGTAGCAGGCCATGGATGGTCCCAAGCATTCCTACTTCTGAGTCCAACAACATTGGTGCAGAAAATAGTAAACCAGTTACATGTGGAATAAGTTCACGACTATTGTTCCCTGTCTTCAGTGCTGTGTGCTCACAAGGCTTGCCCCTGTTGATGGTGTCCGTAGAACATTGATCACATTTTCCCGGATGAAAACATACCAGTATGTTGCTGCCTGATCATCACCGGTTTTGTAATTCTCCCCTGACATTGCTGCTGCCTTGTAATTTATCTGTGGGGCAAAAGGTAGAATGGTTGGTTTCTTTTTAATTTCTCCTTTCAATCCAACATGTGGTTCTGTTTAAATGTGTCCATGTTTGCAACTCACGGTTGACGTTTTTTGGCGCTTGGAATAGCATCTTGCAATTACGCTGCGTTTAGAGAGAAGGGTCTGCTTTACCAGCTCTAGCCAAATTTATTGGCTGCTGAGAGCCCTGCAGAATGTAGACGTCTGGTCTGGGGGAGCTCAATGGATTTCTGTTCTTAGTACATGTACCCACTTATGTGCTCATGTCCCACCCCCCAAACTCCCAGCCACTACATGAAAGTATCTGAGTGTTGTACAAGGCTAAAGCTTTTTGTGTTAATCTATCCCATATGGAGTAGGCATTAAACAGACAGCAAATTCAGTCAGAGCCTGGGGCAAGTGTGTATTTGTAATGTGGGACACTGTCAAGGGACTTTTGTAGCAAAGAATAAGGGAGGGGGGGCGGGAGTCAAGAGAAAAGGCATATGGAAAGTAGAAGAGAACCTTTCAGGCTACATGCAGCCTGAAAATAATTATGTGTGTAATGACTGTGAGCCTCTGGGTCCTAGTAGAGATCCATGGACACTGAAGGAAAGCTGTTGGAGGAGGGGTGGTCCTCCGGCATCCCTGTGTCTACAAGACTCAGAGTCGCCCGATGTTGGGATCTCACTCTAGAAATTAGGCTAAGCTAGACCGAGGATTTGGTGTGAATCCAGTGTGCTGAACCAGATCCTGAGGACATGGGTATGAACGAAACATGGAGGCTCTGAAACAGGAGACACGTGGGGAGACCTTTGTAACTTAAGCAAAAAAGATTTGATCTTTTAGGTGTGGACTTCTGAGCAAAGGAGAGAGACTCTAAGAGTGCTCAAGGGATCGAATATATGGACAGGAAACCACCAATGCTCAAGAGGGTTCATCATCTGTAACAGACCCTGAACAGTGCAGCCATCTGAAGCAAGCTGGGCAGGGGGTGGAGGATGGGAGTGTGGAGGGAGGATGTGTATGGCTGGCTCTGGAGAAAGGGTACTTTATTCCCCAAGAAGGGAGGAACCAGAAGGTAAACTCAAAACCCCAGCTCTACTCATAGACGTCTGTTTTCCAAGGCACAATGCTGCTGCTACAATAGACGTGACATGGCTTGTTCCCAACCTGGGCAGCTTCTTCTGGGTGCTCTCACCCCTTATCTTTCTTTACATATTTCTTATAGGTTCTTCCTGATAATTTAATTCTATGACATATTTATGTAGGGTTCTTTCAGGGAAGCAACATAGACAAAGGCTAGAAGGCTGTGTCTAAGGGAGAAGGCATGCCCTGGCAGCTTTAAAAAGAGAGGGGAACTAGGATTGAGTCATACCTGGAATCTTCATCTCTGACACCATCACTTTTTAAGAGATGTCTGTCGTGAGTACATCATGCCCAAAACACAGACCATTAAGCTTGTGTCTTGCTGCCATGTCAGAATTTATTGAATAACAGTAAGTTCACAAGGTTTCGAGGTTTTAATGGCAACAATGGGTCATAAAATACATTCAGCTGGCTGAGGCAAATGTAAGTTCTTTATTAACTAATATTAACTCTCCTATCACATAGTACACAGTTATTATACCCACACATCTATCTATATGCATATGTATGGGTTACAGAATGAACACAAGTCAGAGAGGCTGCAACAGAGCTCAAGAGGGTTAGAAGCAGGCTGAGAGAGTCTATAAGATAAACCGGACCAGTGAAGGAGGGGCTGGCTTCTGGAGCTGCTGCTGGAGCAACTATGGGGGCAGGTTTGAGAGTGAAGATGCAGAATCTGGCTGTAAGGTGAAAGACTGAATGGGGGGATGGTACTGATGGGTCAAATCCAGGTCCAGATGCGTGAATGGATGGACAGCTAGGCAGCTGAGTAGGTTCTTTGTACAGCAGGGGGTGTGACTGAGTTTGGTGAATCTTCAGTCCCTGATGCATACAGCAACTATCAGGCAATACTTGGTGTTGTGGGGCCCAACCATTACAATCACAGGTGCCCATCAATTGGTGGAGTATAGGTGAGGTATAATGCCTTTCCTTGGCCTGGTGTGTCTGTAAGTTCCTAGGCCGTTCTGGGGGATGTCTTTCTGTACGCTGTGAATATGTTGTTCCCATTGGTTAATAAATAAGCTGCTTTGGCTTATGGCAAGGCAGGTTAGAAGCAGGCGGGAAATCTAAGGAGAGAGGCATGAAAAAGAAAAGGCAGAGTCTGAAGAGACTGCCACCCATGGAACAACATGCCAGCAGACCAGTAAAGCCATGGAACAAGGGGCGATACATAGATTAATAGTTATGGGTTGAGTTAAACTATAAGAGCTAGCTAGCAAGAAGCCTGCCATAGGCCATACAGTTTGTAAATAATGTTAAACTTCTGAATGATTATTTTATAAGCGGCTGTGGGACCATGGGACTTGGTGGGACCAGCGAAACTTCTGGCTACAATAAGTACCCATCAATTTGTGGGGTATAGGTGAGGTATAGCCTTTCCTTGGTCTGGTGTGTTGGTAAATTCCTAGGCCTAGCTTCCTTGACAGGATTTTATCATCCATGTACCCCCATAGATACAATTCACCTCACTACATGTATAAAATGACTCCCTTTCTATTCCTAGGAATGTGATTCATCAGTTTATGCTGCACACATGGTGTCTGACAGACAGTGCCATTTCAGGGTCCACCCAGGGTCTACAATCACCCTTATTTCTCAAAATGGAGTCAGAAAGCTGCTCGTAAAATGGAGTCTCCTGGGGCAGTGTGTAGCCTGAAAAACCACAGATCCATACAATATAGAGTAACTTGGAGTAGAGCATAGCCTGTTATCAACAGTGTCTGAGCTCAAGAAACTTTACCAACCCAATGATCTCCACCCTGTTACCCGGAGGAGGTAGAGGGCTAGGACTGCCCTGCCATCTACATCTGCCAGATCTGTGTCTCTCCAGTTGTACCTCTCTGTTCAACATGGGCCAAGCTCCTACTAGGCGCCAGCCACAAATGCCAAGCACCTACTAGGTGCCAACCACTGAGGTTACAGATGCCCGCAGAGTCAGTATAATCTCTATAAGTGATGTGAGAGAGACTCAGGAGAAGGCTCACTTGCTCTGCAAGCATGAGGACTTGAGTTCAAATCCCCAGTACTCATATAAAAAGCCAGGCATGGCTGCACATTGGGAGTGAACACAGTCAGATTCCAATAGCTTATCGTAGCCAGGCAGCTGAGACAGATTGATGAGTTTCAGGCTCAGTGAGCGCCTGTCCCAGGGCATTCAGGTAGAGAGCAACAAAGGAAGATACCCAACATCCTGCTTGGCCCTCTACATGAATGCACAGGTATCAATATAGCACGTAAATACATATAAATACAGAAATAATGTAAAAATAAAGCCAGCCCTTGGGTGTATGCTTATAATCATACAGCTAGAGAGAGAGCCAGGCAGATCCCTGGAGCTCCCTGGCTAGCTTGCCTTGTCTTAGAGAGCTTCAGGCCAGAGAGCGATAAGATGGGAAGTACCTCAGGAATAGCACCTAAGTTTGGCATCTGGCTTCTACATGTGCTGATAGACATGCACTCGTGTGTGTGCATACACACACAAACACACACACATGTAATGTGAAACTTAAACTGTCTTATTAATTGAAAACACCAGGCCAGGTATTGAGGTAAATTCTGAAAGGTCAGAGAGACAGAACAAGCCACAGCCAACCTCACCTTGCCAACTCCTCAGCTGATCTTGTTTCCTCAGACTGCAGGCTTCTGAGTCTTCACCAGAATGAATCTCAGCTGAACTACTGCTCAAAGCCTGAAAGCTTAAGAGGCCTCGAGCTTCTGGTTCTCACGCCTTATATACCTTTCTGCTTCCTGCCATTACTTCCTGGGATTAAAGGCATGTATCTTCCTCAAGCAAGACATAGATCTCAAGTCCTGGGATTAAAGGTGTGTACCACCATGCCTGGCTCTGTTTCCAGTGTAGCCTTGAACTCACAGAGATCTGGATGGATCTCTGTCTCTGGAATGCTAGGATTAGAGGAGTGTGTGCCACCATTTTCTGGCCTCTATGTCTATCTAGTGGCTGTTCTGTTCTCTGACCCCAGATAAGTTTTATTAGGGTACACACTATTTTGGGGGACACAATATAATCACTACACACACGTGATATGAGAAGACTGAAGGAAAGGGACACGATAAATAAGGGAACGAGGCTTCTGCTGGGTCACCAGGGAAGGCTTCCCGCAGAAGTGACAAAAGACCCACAATCAGAACAGACAGAGTAAGCCTGAAGTAGACTGCAGGATCCTGGAACCATGAACCTAGTTGTACTACTGGAGGCCAGTGAGTGGGAGACATT
>LZPO01097483.1:41662-52892 GCA_001675575.1 Neotoma lepida
TGAATTTCATGGGGCTGACACGGCTACAGGGAGTCTGGCAAGGATGTTGGTAGAGATGGCAGAGGTCTCCACAGCCAGCTGAGTGTGCCTTGCCCNGAGTGGGGAAGGGGTTAGGGTTGAATGTCCTCTACTGAGGATTCCATACATCTGGTTCTGCACTGGAAGGGTTGGGCCAAAATAAAGCATGGTGAGTGTTTGCATAATGTTCTAGAGTGCAGTGAGTCACATGATTTTTCATACACGTGACATCACAGTGGCTGTTTGCCCCCATATTCATATCCTNCAGAAAGCAAAGTAAACAATGTCAGGTTCAAAAGATCCAACCCTTGTAAAAATTGTCCTCATCTAGTATGGCATAAATGCTTCTTCATATACTACTGATCTGTCATGTACAGATGAGGCCTGGGCATCCATCTCCTAGGGTGGATCTGAGAAGACCAGGGCTCCCATCTCCTGGTTCCATGTGGTCCTGACTAATGTGGCAAGCCTAAGAAGAACTTATACAGCCTGATTGTAGTAGGGCATCTATTTCTGCAGCTGCCGCCTAGCTGTACTCCAGGCTAGCCCCGGAGCTTCCTGGCAGCTCTCCTAGCTCTGTCTCCCATCTTGCCAGAGCAATGCTGGGATTCCAGATGTCTGTCAGCACATCAGGCTTTTTGTGTGGGTTTTGTGTGTTGAATGGTGGCCCTCCAGTTTTCTGGGCCACTGAGCTGTTGCCTAGTCAACCACCTATCCTACCCCTCTGCCTCCTATCTACTTGGTCTCACCAGAACTGCAGGATCTACTCCTCAGAGCCTGCTCCCATCCCAATTGTGGGATAATGACCTGTAAATAGCCACTAACTGCCCCAGGGGAGAAGGAGATGAGGCAAAGANGTCTCATAAATAAAACTCCACCTGTGTTCATGAGTCAGTGAAATTCATTTTTAAGTTTCAAGGCCCAAGCAAACCTCTTCTCAGGGGAGGGTACAGNAGAGGAGTTTGGAGAGGGGGCTGGCTAGGAGAGGGGAGTGGCCTGGGGAAGGCCTTTGCTGAGGTCTGAAGCTACTTGGTGCCCAGGTTGGGGGTGTGGAACACTGAGCCTCTGGTCTCCAATGTTCCTACCATTAGTCTGCTCTGCATGTGGGGTTCTCAAACAGTTGGAGCCCTTCATCCATCTCTTCCTTGACCCCCTGGGTCCTGCCTGGTTTTCTACACGCCTGTGCTGTGTTCCTCTCCAGGCTTTGAGAACACATCATAACTGACAGAGGCATGTGGTCTACGCACAGAGTACACTGCCTCCCTCCAGCTGGTTTGAGATGCCTGCTCCCCTCATCATCACTGCATCATCCCCTATGCTTTCCCTAGCACCTAGGGACACACTCTGCTCTCTTACTAGAGAACNGAGCTCACACTGGTTGTGCACTGGGCTTGGGGATGGGGCCAGTCATGCAGNGTGATCTATATGCATTTGCCTCTCTCTGGAATTCCTCCCTTCTTTCCTCCACCTCTCACTCAATACCNGCAGCTGGCAAAAGGTGACGAATGAAGGAAGTGACAAAAGCCACATGTGCCCAGAGAATAGACAAGAAGTGAACTAGCCTGGGGTTGCACCCACNGGCTAAAATTTTCAACAAAGTGGCCTGCAGCTGCACCCATGGGACTCCATGGCTGCTGGGGAGGCTTCTAGACATTAATGATNGGTAAGGAAGCNGGAAGAAGTGAGAAATCCTTAAAGAGACAGAGTCTGCCTTCTGNTTGGTCTCTGTCTGGCACTTCACTCCTAGAAGGCAGAGTAGAAGTTTTTTAGAAATAGTGGGAGCTGTGAAAGGCTGGTTTCTGGCTTCAATGCCAAGACAATTCTTACATAATTTGAACAGTTTAGAGTCTAAAGTACTTAATGACCCAAAAGGGAGAGTGGCGTCGTCGGACATGTCATTCCCTCACAATAAGATGCCAGAATGGGAATGGAAGCTCCCAGAAATCCAGCATTTGTGTGTTTATTGCTTGTTTTGTTTTTGTGGTGCTGTGGTTGGAACCCAGGGCTTTGAACATGTCAGGCGAGTGCCCTACCACTGAGCTACAGCCAGAGCCCAATTTTAGAAGCATCTAAACTTTGCCATGCCCCCACTGCATGCATACAAATCCTTTAAAATTTATGTATTATCTCCCCCCCCCTTTTTTTCCTTGGTGACATCCCTCCCCTGCACTTTAATGAGGCCTCTGGCAATCACAAATCCTTCAACTTGCATTTTCCCTGTCTGCTGTCAGTTCTTATTTATTCTGAGACAGGTACCTGACAATACCTCTGTTTCTCAGAGGGAACCACCATCTTCTTACCTGGTATGAACCCAAACTATAACTGAGCAAGCTGGCAGAAGATGTGTGTCAACCCCAAGCAGCAGGGTTCAGAGAGGGGACTTTGTGCTGAGACCCCCATGGCTTCCCAGCTTCTACCTCAACTGATGGAAGATCTGTTTCTTTTTATTGTAACCCCTTGTTGTCATTTATTTTGCAGCTTTGAGCCATTTTCCTAACGAATGTGNGATTCACTTCCCAATTCTTTCCTGTACGCTATGAACATGACACTTGACAAAATGGTTAAAATGTTAGATTTAATTAAGATCTTCAAATATATTATGAGTTCACTAACATATATTAAGCCCTTTTAAGTCCATTATGTCATTCTGGCCTCTGAAGGGGCTGTGGGAAGGATCAGAGGGTTCTTACCCCTGTCCTGGACAAGGTCATGCTTTCCCAACTCATAGTCTTGACGAAACTCTGGCTAGTAGTGTCTATGAAGACACTCTATGAAGAGAACACTTCTTTTCTCAGATTCATTTACACACATGGCAAAAGTTATTTCATGCAAGGGTAGCTTGAGTAGGTGTTACTTGTAGGCCGTGTGTATGTATGTGTGTGTGTTTGTTTCCAAGTATGCACATAGTGTACTTCTATCTATGTGGTGGCCAGAAGACCATTTTAGCTGTTGTTCCTCAGGTGCTGTCCACCTCATTTTTCAAAACAGGGTTTCTCATTGATCAGGAGCTCAACTAGAGTAGGCTCGACTTGCTGGACTGTGAGCCTCAGAGATCTGCCCAGGATTCTAAGCATATGTACCACGCCTTGCTTTTTACAGTATGGGTTCTGGGGTATGAACTCAGGTCTTCACGATTGCAAAGCAAGCATTTTACTGACTGAGCCATCTCTTCCCAGCCCATCAATGTCTCTGCTCTCTTCATCAGCAGAACAAATGAGGGGGTTGGGGGGAGTATGAGTGGCACTTTTGCCCCCAGAGCTGGGTATCCTTTTGTCTGTACAAAGTTTGTCAAAAACACTCTTGGAGCACATTGTCCTGTTTGTGGGTCAGAGGCCAGCTGCCACCCTCAGCTTTTATGTGCTGTGCATGTGTAGCTAGGACACATAATGGCAAGCTTTATTGTGTACCTCGGCAGAGAAAACTAGGTCTCCTTGGCACAGATGTGGCATATCCAGGCAGCCACCNGGGCTGGCAGCTGATGCTCACTAGTGAGGTGGACCAGGTGTCCTGAATAGGTAGAGCCTCCTCATTGGCTGCTACTCACAATCACAGATGTGCTTAGGATTGATACTTATCCTAGACTCCCAGGACAGGCCAGAGACCACTAACTTAAACCTAGCTTTCCACAGTGCTGTCTACAGAAGGGATACTGTGTGAGAGCCACCATTATTTATGACATCTGTTGGGTCCCACCAATAGAAAGCACCAACCTCTGAGGAATTAGATAATTTCTAATTATCTAATTAGACTGTTGTCTCGGAGAAGAAAAACCCTAAGGAGTGAAATATCATAATCCCTACAAAAGTGAGTCTCTGAGAGACATGGCATGGCTGATTTTCCTCAGGCCTCAGCATGTCCTGTGTCCGACATCAGGCACAGTGTTCACATTTATATACCCCAGGAGTTCCCCCCAGGTATNTGAGTCTTACACTGTGCACATTTCACTTCGGTTTCTTTTTTATTTGAGGCTGGGACTTCCTATCTAACTGGAGAGCTAAAATGCTACAGCCCTAAGGCTTTTGGGAGAGGTAGAGCATCTGCAGTGAGCTGAGCTGATGGTGACTTCTTTCTTCCTAAAGGCCAGTCAGGAACACAAGGGCTTCGGTGGCACACTAGAAAGCAACACACTAAGCGTGGATGGCAGCTTCTGATGCCTGACAGAAACTCAGTGTAGGACACACATTCTTGTGGTCGTAGTTTTGTGAAATTCTTTCTATCGGTGTGACTTACATCTGGCAGCTAAGGAGGCTTGGGATTCTGCTTGCAGAAGAGCTCATAGACAAACCTGCAGACTTCCTCAGCTGGTATTCCGCATATACAAACACAATAGTGCTGGGATTCTAAAGCCCAATTAAGGGGAAAGGGTCCCTCTGGAGGTAACAATAGGCCAGAGCCCAGCAGCAACAACAAAAAAGCTACTTAGTTGGCCTCCTTTGTTAAAAAAGAATCCTTAAAGAAAGCNCCCCTCTGAATCCCCTGAATGGGGACTGAACCAATCTTCCATCCNAGGCGTCACACACAGGGTTAATTGAATACTCGGGATGGGGGTGGGTCCTTCTTTTGTGGCAGTAGCTGGTCACAAAACAAAACCCAGTCCCTGGGTCTTGAAGGGCTTTCTAGCTCACACCCCTTTAGGAAATTAAGCCTTACAGTTCCACCTTCCAGGCCAGCCTAGAGTCCTGCAGAGAGACCGCAATCTTTGCAACACAGAGAATTTACTGGAAAAGGGAAATGCAGCATTTCACGTTGCCAGCTGAATGCAGACGTCCCTGCAGTCAGCTTTGCCCCTCTTTGTCCCTGGTACACTGGGTGTACAGCTGGCTCCCGCGGCGGAATGGGTGGAGGATGGGGGCTTGTCAGTTCTGCAGCCTGGGTCACCCCACCCCCCACTCCCTCCTCATCCCATCCCCCGCAGTAAGCTGTGCGGGGGTAATTAAACCTCAGTGGCCTGGAAAGTTTAGAGGAAACCAAGCGTCTGCTGCTTCCCCAGCCTCCTCCCCAGCTTAGGAGACTGGCTTTAGTTACATTGTGTCTTTACAGGTAAACAAGCTTGGGAAAGGTCACAGGTGGGAAACTGAATGAGCACCTTGCTTGTGTGAATGGTTTGCTTAATTAAATAATCACAAAAGTAACTAATTGTAGCAAAAAAAAAAAGAGAGTTAAAGTAATTAATTAATGGTAACCAAAAATTGAGAGATTTATTTTCACATGCCAGTTTTCAGGCTACCTTATTAAACAGGCTATTTTCTTGGGATACTAAATGTTGGGGGAAATGTTTTTTGCTTATTTATTTCTGCAGCACATAAGCAGGGATTGTGAAAAGTGGGGATCTTGTAACAGACATGATAATGGATGCCGTATTTTCTCAGGCAAAGTGTTCTATTATTTGGGGCCTGTGTCTTTTTTTTTTCTTTCCTTCTTTTTTTTTTTCTAATTAAAAATATATTTCTTTTTTTACAGTTTCAGACAGATATGCAATGTGTTGTGATTATATTCATCTCCTTAGTCACCCACTTTCTTTCCCCTCTGAACCCCGTCCTCTCAACTTGTCTCCCACTGGCAACACCTTTGAAGAAATGATGCCCTGTCCTCCAGATCATCCAGTAACTAGCTCCCTGGGAAGGAATGGGGCTGCTGGGGCACCCTCTCTGTCCATGATGGAGTGTGGAAGGGCTCCATCCATTTTGTGTGGCTATCTGTAGCTACTGTGTATTATGGCCACCATCTTAGTTTTCTTCCCTGTCGCTGGGATAAAGACCATGACCAAAACAAACTTGGGGAGGAAATGGTGGGGTCACCCCTAAGCAGATGGTTCTGGGTACTAGAAGAAGGTAGGCTGAGCAAGCCAGTAAGCAGTGTTCCTCCATGGTGGCCTCATCAGATCTGGCCTCCAGGTTCCTACCCTGTTTGACCCTTGCAAAGTGCCTTTGGTGTTTAGGAGACCTAGAGCTGTTTTGTGGGATCAGTGGACACCCAGATTTGAAAAGACACCAAAGCCCACACTGCTGCCTTGGAAAATAACTCTTTGTTTCTTTGGCATGTGAGAGAACTAATTCTGCTGTCATTGCTATCTCTTCTCTGTCCACATCTGTCAGGATGGGCCACCATGGCCTGTTATGACACCTTTCACTCAACACTGTTTTTAGAAGTAATTCCTGGGAGAAAAGGACCAGGGTACAGGGCCTGTCCTAGGAAGTCACTTGGAGGAGCAGAAAATCATTCAGGCTCATAAATTTCCTCTATCTAGCTAGGATTTTTTTTTTTTTAAGAAGGAGAAGAATTTCTTCTTTCAGTCACAAATAAAGCAAATGTTTTTCAGAGTGTTTGGTGAGAAACAGCAACCATCAGGAGCTTCTCTGTGCCTGGCTCATTGGGGACAGTTTGAAGAAGGAGCAAGCAGGAACCCAGGCTGGAAGTACATGATGAGAACTACCAGTGCTCCAATCTGAAGTATAGTGTTGAGTCTGCACATCTGTAGAACGACATGAATCTCCAAGAACTGTCTTGCTGGCAGCTGTTCCCACTGTACTGGGTGTGGTGGCACATACCTGCAAAATCCCAGCACTCAAAGGGTAGAGGGAAGAGAAATCCAAGGTCATTCTTGTTGGTATAGTGAGTTCCAGTGTAGCCTGGGTTATATGAGACACTGTTTCAAGAAACAAAACTAACAAAAAAAAAAAAATGTTCTTTGAGGTTTAGCAGAGAGGAATCCTGTGTTGGGGACCACCAGATATCCCAAATTATATCACTNGAGGACATTCCTTGAACACTGGTAATCAAATACCTTTAGCTAANCTTGTATCTGGAAGCCAGAAATGGTGACTACTCAAGTGATCATGGGAATGTGACCACTGCTTTGATACAGAGTTTATTGTGGTGTTTCCCACACTGCTGGGTTGTGTTTGTTTTATTTTGTTTGGTTTTGTTTTTGTTTGTTTGTTTGGTTTTGGAGGGAGGGTTTCTTTGTCCAACAGTTCTGGCTGTCCTGGAACTCGATTTGTAGACCAGGCTAGCCTCAAACTCACAGAGATCCACCTGCCTCTGTCTCCTGAGTGCTGGGATTAAAGGTGTGAGCCACCACCACCTGGCATTTACCACCACTTCTGGGTGCTGTTGCTGTTTTTTTAAATTGATGCTGTTTTTATAGCAATACCGATACTGATATTCATAGTTATGCTTTTTGAGCTAACTGTAGAATGTTTTCACAGATGCTCCTTGGGTATTAACACCGTTCTAGTGCCATTTCTGGCTGTGATTAAATACCTGGGTGAAAAGCAACATAGGGAAGAAGGTTTATTTTAGCTCACAGTTCCAAGTTACAGTCTATCATCTAGGGGAAGTCAAGGGAGGAACTGGGGCAGCTAATCATATCCACAGNTAGGAGTAGAGAGATAATATCTATTTGTATTCAGCCCCAATGTATGGGTCTTATCTTCATGCAATCAAGATAATCCCCTCTAGACATGCCTGCAGGCCAGCCTGATCTAGACTCAGTGAGGCTCCTTTTTCAAGTGATTCCACACTGTGTCAATGGCGTGGTTTGAGTGAGACTGGTCCCCTATGTTTTATTTTAATACTTGATCCTGATTGGTGGCATTGTTGGAGGTGTGGAAGCCCATAGAGGTTTCCTAACGAAATCTGAGCTTGCGTTACCCAGCAGGACTGCATAAGAGGATGATTGGACCATGGGCCTGGGTACCAGGTGTTTGGAAGGGTCTGCCCTTGGCTGTATCTAACAAGGGGAAGGTCTTTTGTTCCACCCCTTGGCATTGTTATGTAAAGCCCTTTTGAATAAAGTTCTGGGCTAGGCTGGTGGATAAGGATCCAGGCCCTCACAAGGCTATCCTGTGTTTCTTTCTTTTTCTCTCACCTCTATCCTTCTATTTAAACCTCTTATTCCTCTCTCCTCAAGAGTACCCTGGGGAAAAAGGTGGGGGGACGTCTCCTACATGGAGGAAGTGTGTCATGGGGGAGAGTGGCTTGAGGCTTCAAAAGACTCTGACTATCTCCAGTGTGCTCGCTCTCTCTCTCTCTCTCTCTCTCTCTCTCTCTCTCTCTCTCTCTCTCTCTCTCNCTCTCTCTCTCTCTCTCTCTCTCTCTCTCTCTCTCTCTCTCTCTCTCTCTCCCTCTCCCTTTCTCTCTCTGTCTCTCTTCCTGTTTGTGGATCAGATGTGAGCTCTCAGCTGCTGCTTCAGCACCATGCTTGCCAGACTTCTACCCTGTTCCCTGCCATGATGGTGATAGACTCCTATCCCCTCTGGAACCATAAGCACCCAATAAACTCCTTCTGTAAGTTGCCTTGGTTATAGTATTTTATCACACCAATGGAAAAGTAACCAATGCTGTCAAATTGACAAGTAAAAGGAACCATCACAGAGGAAGGGAAGCACCATCTTTCTTGTCCTTCCTTCATGGGTGAAGTTTCAGGCAGCTTGGCCTGGGTGGGGATGTCGGTGCTGTGAACTAGAGTCTAACTTGGTGCTTGGCTGACTAAAGGAGGGTGCTGTCACAGTTGTGGTACATGTCCTTCAGAACACTGGGCCCCTCAGGAGGGACAAGGACAAAACCTGCAGGATACTTGCAGTTTTTTGTTTGTTTGTTTTGTCTTTGCCTGGCTTTTGCCAGAACAAGCAGCAGACTCCGTGTCATGGAAGCTACCAGCGAAGGAAGGTCTCATTTTAGCCACGAAGGAGGCTGATGTAGCAGTTCNCTATATACTTCCTATAAATAATCGATCAAATAAAGGAACAAGCTATTAGAGGAATTCGGGTTACTTCACACACCTGAGCTGTGAACCTTTCTTGCAAGCACCCACTACACTTCTTAGTGTCTTTTTGGATAAGGGACTCACATTTAAATGTCCCTTGCACTAAGAACTCTGCCCTACATTGTCATTCACAACCCTCACACAACCCTTTGTGTTAGACACAGCTGAGTCCCTGGATAAGAAGACTGCTATTGTCAACCACCTACATCTACCCTTCATCACTGCTTTGTGTGTGTGTGTGTGTGTGTGTGTGTGTGTCTGTCTGTCTGTCTGTCTGTCTGTCTGATTTTCTGTCTGGAGTTCAGAGAATGACTCTGTGGAGTCAGTTCTTGCCTTTACTTAGTTCCAGGGTGCCTCCCAGGTTTCCAAGCTTGAATGGCAAGCACTTTTGCCCACCAAGCCATTTACCCATCCCCGAAGTGAACACCCTAAAATTTGGACAGATTCCACTCTGTGCAGTGAGGACTGGTCAAAGATATGGTCACAGGCCATGGGGTCCTAGGTGAGGACTGATTCTGTCCCATCCCCGTTCTCTTGATTTTGATATTGGGAATGACACATCTCCCGTGAGGTTGCTTACTTTCTTCAGCAGAAGTCTACCATGTAACGCCCTCTTTGCTTCTGGAAGAGAAAGCTGAGTAACCAGTGTTGCCCAACTCTGAGTACCAAGCATTTCCGGACAACTACTGTACTATACAGTCTGTGCACCTGAGTTGAGGTGTCTCCTTGTTCCCCTTTCCCATGGTGTAGGAGATGAAAATTGCTGACCCACAGTCTGCCCTGCAACACCCAAGTGACGAAATTAGGATTCAAAATTTCATACTCCAAGGCTAGACCTCTGATCACATTGTTGAATCTCTTACTTTGGANGCTACCGGGGTNCAGTCTAAGTGTGGTGGTGGGCAAAATGATGATTTGATTTGATCCAAACTTGGCCGTGCATCAATAGCCAGTTTTTAAATTATGAAATGGAAGTGAGATTGGGTGAAGACTATAATCTGAGCAGGTACACACTCCACTGTCACCCTCAGAGTGCTCTCATGGTAGCATGGTAAGATAATAGATTTTATAGAGAATGCCATGGCATCCTTACTTACACAGAGCGACATAGTTCCAGAGTTTACAGTCCACAAGGAAGAGGCAAAGCTTAGAACACAAAGGATTGAAGCCTAAACTCCTCTGAGCTATTGGGATGAGACCTGTACTCAGGACCTGACAAACCATACTGTTAGAGCTTCTAGGCACTTCTCTCTTGGAGGTTGTAGGCACTGTGTGTCACAGGCATCAAAGCAAAGCAACCAGAACTGCAATCGGGCAGGATAAAATCTCACAAGGTTTAATATTCCATCTCAAAACAGGTAGCAATAAAACATACACAGGCACTGACCCAAGGTTGGAGTGAGGGTCCTAAGGAAGAATCCGCATGCCTGGTATGGGGGCCTCAAGAGACACCAACCCTGTTGTCTATAAAATCTGCAGTAACTGTGGAGTTACAGTTCAAAATCAAGCAGAGCTCAGAGGCCCTGAGCCCTGGCTCCAGGGTGACCACCATCCCAGTGGGATGCCTGGACTCTGGNAGACATTTCCCTGACTCCAGGGAAGTAACATGTCAGGAAGGTGATCCTGGATCACCTGTGGGGACTCACTACCGTGACATAAATATACCCAACATGACTGACTTCATATCCGACACACTGCCAAATGCAGAACAGGCCTTTGATCATTCCAGANGTGNCCAGACATAAGACATGGCAATTTGGAAAAAGACACTGAGGTAAAGTTATGTGGGCTCACATAGGAATTCCCTTTCCCTCTATCGCTATTGTCTGTTGAAATATCCTTGAGGACTGTGTNCCAGATGACCTTGAATCTCATTGGCCAGCACAGNTCAGCACTGNGCAGGGGCAGAAGACATAGATCCCCGCTTGTTGATGCTTTACCATTGCGAGTGCCCTGAGGAGGTGCTGCTCCCAGAATCCTTCCAACACTGTTCAAGAGTGGCTACTGCCAGGCTCCTCTTCCCCACTGGGCACTATGGACAGCAGTTAAATATGCTCTGGGAAATAGCAGGTGTGAGTAGGCATCTGGTTTCTCTTCCCTGATGTGCCTGAGTAGAAAAGCCCGGTGTGTGCAATGCATCTTATTACAGTGCCAGTAGAGACAGGTCCCCTCTGAAGGCTGGCTCACTGTTCCCAGCCCCCTTTCTACAGCATCTCTCTAGACATTTCCTGTCATGTCCCTTTTTGTGTGTGTGTTCCCTAGTCCTGTGCTAACGAGGATCTTTGAAAAATGACTGGTATGGTAATGATCTACGGAACTTACCGGAGATAGCAATTAAACATGGTTAATGGCTGGGGTACACTGACACATTAAAAGGCCTGCAGACGGCGATTTATGAAGACAGCTCTGCCGCCTACTTGGTATCCGATGCATTTTTCTGGTTTC
>LZPO01097483.1:67306-78974 GCA_001675575.1 Neotoma lepida
GGGAACCATCCCCTCATGAGAACAAATGTATTCTGTGGTCTTTACATTTAAAAGTGGGGTTTCTTAGACTTTAACCTGGTATTTGGGCTCTGCAGAGAGAGGACATTTTAAAAACTAATTAATTAACCATTTTGTTGGTTGTTGTTTTGATTCTGATGTTGAGACAAGTATTCACTATTGCATCTGTAGTGATATGAATAAGAATGGTCCCCATAGGCTCATAGCTTTGAATACTTTGGTCACCATGATGTTACTTGACAAGGATTAGAAGGTGTGGCCTTGTTGGAGCAGAGGTGCTCTTGTTGGAGGAACTGTGTCACTGGGGGGTGGGCTTTGGGGCTTCAAAAAGCCCATTTCAAGTTTAGAGTCTCTTCTTCCTGCTGCCTNTTGATCAGATGTAGAACTCTCAGCTCCTTCTCCAGCACCACATCTGCCTGCATGCCNCCATGCTTCCTGCCATGTTGATAATGGACTAAATTGTAGTGGTATTTGCTCTGCCTGTGACCTTGGGCTATAGGGCCTGAAGGAGGCAGGGTGCTTCTTGCCATTGTATGTGACCTCTTATAAGGAAAGTGAGAGGGGTCACATGGTCCTTTCTTTCTTTTTTTAAAAAAATATTATTTATTTATTTAGTTTTATTCTAGTATGGGTGGACTTCAGACAACTTGGCAATTGAACTGGAACACCAGTCAGTGCTNTTAACCACTGAGCCACCTCTCTCCTCTCTTAAGGGTTAGGATTAGGGTTAGGGTTAGGGTGACCCCTCTCCCTTTCCTTCTAAGAGGTCACATAAAACAGCAGGGAGCACCGCCTCCTTCAGGCCCTACAGCTCAAGGTCATGGGGGGAGCAAATATCACTACATTAAACCTCTGAAACTGTAAGCAAGCCCAGTGAAATGTTTTCTTTTATAAGAGTTGCCGTGGTCATGGTGTCTCTTCACAGCAATAGAACAGTGACCAAGACAGCATCTATGGCTAGCCTCAAACTCAGGATAAACCCTAGACCTTTCTCTCCCAGTCTTCAGAGTGCTGAGATGACAGCATTACCACACCCAGTGAGAAGAGGTTAGATATCTAAAGCACATCTTCCTCATACAGGGATTAGGTCTTGTAAATGGTCACGATTGCAGTGTTTTTCTAAGGGAGGTTCCTGGAAATGGAGAGAGGAGACAGAGACAGGCCAATGAGGAAATGACAGAGAAGGAAAGAATGGAGAGAGGGAAGGAGAGTGACACAGCAATAGAAGAGGAGAAGAGGTGATGGAAGGAAGGAGAGAAAGAGAGAAGTAGAAAGAGAGACAGAGACAGGTCAATGGAAGAGGGGGAGTGATGGAGAAGGAAGGGAAGGGACAGATAGAGAGAGAGAGAGAGACAGACAGACAGACAGACAGACAAACAGAAAGAAGAGAGAGACACACAGAGAGACAGAGAGAGACACACACACACAGAGAGATACAGAGAGACAGAGAGAGAGATTTTGATTGAAACTGATTCTTCCAGGAAGGCTGCTTGTCTTGGTGAAACTGAGGCACTGGGGGGCCATAGATTTTAAATGGCACATCTTATTTCTGTATGTGCTTCACTTCCTTTGAGCGATAGTCCCTGGTCATTGGACACAGCCACACCCTTCCTCCATCTCAGTCCCGTACGTTCTCTGTCTAGTTGCGTGGTATAGGCAGCCCTCAGAACCCTGAAGTTGGAGACACTGGAATATGCTGGTTAGCCAAGTGAAAAGGGTAGGTAGTCCAGATGCAAAAAATGCAAAGAAAAAAAAAATCTGCGTGGCCAGCCTGAGGGAAAGCGGTGACAGGAAGCTGACAGAGTGAGAAGAAGAGAAGAAACCCTGACCAGCTCTGTCAGGCTGGCTTCCCCTCTGCACCCACAAGGCCAAGGGAACCTGATTCTAAATCCACAGAGCTTCAGTTTTCAGTTGTTCATGACCATTGTCATAACCAGCAGCATGCTTAAATGGAGAAGGATTCTACTGAGTCCAGATTTCCTGCCCCCCCCAACAAATAAAGGCGTATGCATTTTGCATTTTTATTGAGGAATAGAATAAATCAGAGATGGAGCAGAAATTAAAATTCAGGCTGGCAATGTCTGTGTAGGATTTTATGGCTTTTGCANTGAGCCCCTCTAGACATATACATTCTGTTTTTTACTTACAAACATTCTTTTGTCAGTCAGGTTCACCACACTAGGCTAGGAAGACTGGGAAAAGGAAAGATACTTAGAATTCTGCAGCTCCATTCTTCTACTGCATTTCAATTAGAGACGCCATTTGTCTTGTGTGCTTTATCTCCAGGAACACCCCCATGTGCTGCTGGAAGATAACACTCTTCTCGGGTCTCTGAAGTTGCTGGGTTTTGCTGTGTGTCTCCTAACACCCCGTAGGTGTATGTAATCTCACTGTAACAGAATGTTGTCATGTCTTGTTGACTAATTAAGCTCCCTCATTCCAAATCTCAGCAGCTGAAAGTTCAAGTGTTAAATGGTGGGAGAGCAAACCCAAGAGGGGAGGTGCAAGGAGGCTGCCCGGGCACCGGCTGGGTTTTTACTTCTTGTTCTTATACTGTGTTCTTGCTGCTTCCTGGTGCCAGGTGCTGCCTGGTTAAAGATGCAACAGGGCTCAACGCAAAGCCAAGGGCACCGTGCAAGCATGAGATTAGGAGCTGTGTTCCGTGTGGGGAAAGAGCTAATTCTTTCAGCATGGTGTTCCATTGTGGGGGTGGGAAATGGTATCATTGGTCTGTTTGTTAAATCACAGCAAACACGGCGCTTTGACGGACAGCGTGCCAGGATCCTGAGAGGACACTCAGGCTATCAACAACTCAAAGACCAGATTCCAAGCCTCAACGTGGAAAGCTAGTGGGGAAGAAAGACAGGTTACTACACAGAATGTAGTTTCGTTTTCATGGTCAACTTGACACAGTCTAGAGTTACTTGGGAAGAGGGAACCTCAATTAAAGAATTGCTTCAATCAGATTGGGCTGTGGCCGTAACTGTGAGAGATTGTCTTGATGAAGGACTGATGTGGCTAGTAGTCTTAGAAATAGAAGTTCTGACCACAGCAGGGGAAATCATGACACTACATGTTAGCAACCGCAACACCCAAGAAAGCTCAACAGAAAGTATTGTTCTGTCTTGCTCACTGTTTGCCTGAACATATCAAGAGCATGCCTCCCTCCTATACTTCACTTTCTCCACAGTANTGTCCCCAAGGCTATGAATGCTCAGGCANGTCCACCAACAATTGGACCCAAGTGCCAGGTTATGAGCCTGTCCTGCCCCTCAGATGATGTAGCCTCCTCCCAAAATGTTCTTCATACTGACAACTAGCTAGCTGATGTGACTTGGGGAGTGGGGGCGGGGTGCATTAACCAGACAAGGAAGAACAGTGTGTGGTGGGAAGTACCAGTGCATTTAGAGACGCAGTGGGTAAAGACAAGGGAAAGTGTGAGACGGATGGAGAAGATGTCAATCAGGCACTGGAGGCTGAGATCAGCCTGTGTGGAGGATGATTCCAGAAGAGAAGAGGCCACTCACAGTCAGTCAAGTGGGAGGAGGATGATTGAATATCCCAAACAAAAATTGTTAGCTTTTTAAAGTTACATTAATTTATTGTGTGCATATGTGTATGGGCATGTGAGTGCCATAATATGTGTGTGTGTGTGTGTGTGTGTGTGTGTAGCTCAGACTATAACTTTCATCATTTCTCCCTATTTCACATGGTCATGGGGATAGAACTCAGGTCCTCAGGCTGGACAATAAGAGCCTTTACTCTCTGAGTCATCTTGCCCGAGAAGTATAGAGTTTTGGTGAGAGTTCAGTTTCCTTAAACTAGCTGAGTGATGTTTTTATGTATGTGTGAGTTAATTATGATAGTATTTGTATCTTTAGAAACTGTTAGTAATTTCTATAAAGCAAATCAGCTATGTATCTATTCATTCTTTGTTAGTTGATAGATCTTCATGAACAACTGCTTTCTCAATGCTCTATAAGGCTGTAAGGAATAATAGTAACACACAAGATGCAAGAAGGAAAGCCTGAGCAAAAGAACAAGACGACCATCTTGCTGGTCACATGTCTACTGGGCGATGTTATAGGTTGGCCAATGTACCCTCAGAATGTATGTGTTAACCTCTGTCTTCTATCCATGAGATTAGGGACACAGCACTGAGAAGCAACGAACAAGCAGCACATGTGGTCGTGAGGGTGGAGACCTTACATGCTTTTGTAAGAGGCCAAAGACCCAGCTTGCTCTTGCCAGTGTGGGAGGGCACAGCCAAAAGTGACGAGTGTCAATTGCATCTTGGTTATAGGTCAGCCCCAGATTATTGGGAGTCAGTATATGCCGATAGTTACTGCCTGGCTAGAGGTACTTCTCCAACAGATGANTAGACAGAGACAGTGGAGATCAGGCCCATGGGACCAGCCCTGCCAAAGGGCAGAGGAAAGCCACTTCTACAGAGGAGGTTGAGAGCCTCTGTCATTTAAAGAAAGGTTGAAATGCAAAAAATACTCAAACACAATATTGATGGGTAATTTCATCATTCTTCTTTACCCTTTTTTTAAAATCCACTTTTTGAAAAAAAAAGAGAAAGAAAGCAACTATGTCATCTTTTCTTTAGTTCCTGCCTCTAATGACTCATTTTCCTTACAACCCCAGTCTCCTGTGACATATCCTATTTCCTTCACATCTAAGCTAGTATATTTCTTCTTCATAATAATGGGCAATCTAAGGCCTGTTGGATGCAAGCCAATCACAAACCAAGAGCAGAAGAGAAATGCCATGGAAAGATGCTTGTTAGCATCTCCCATTGACTGGGGTACAAACTTGCGAAGTCTGTCAATCACCTTTGACCTTCAAACTCCTCATTCATAAAAGGGTACGCAAACTGCCTAACTGCCTGACACATGGTTAGAACAGAAAAATGTAAGGTAAGTAGGTAGGTGGGTAGATAGATAGACAGACAGACAGACAGACAGACAAATAGATAGATGATAGATAGATAGATAGATAGATAGATAGATAGATAGATAGATAGATAGGCAGACAAATAGATAGATGACAAAGGGGTATGTTGGAGAAAGGGTTCAAGAGCTAAGAACATTTGCTTTTAGCAGTCCAGAGTTGGGTTCCCAACACCCACAGTGGGTTCACAACCATCTGTAATTCCAGCTCCAGGTTCCCAACACCCACAGTGGGTTCACAACCATCTGTAATTCCAGCTCCAGGGGACCTTATGCCTGATTCTAAACTCCTTGGGCACATGCACTTACATGCGTACATATCCACACACAAGTCTTTTTTTTTTAAAAAAAAAATAAAGATGTTAGGAAATAAAAAGATGCATAAGTAAATAGATGTATAGATACATACATAGGTTTTAGATGAGAGACAATGATAAATACATGATAGTTCATAGATAGCTGGATGATAGATGGATGGGAGATGGACAGATCTACTGAAGAAGGTAAGGTGTAGGTATTATGGTGATTTAAATGAGAATGGCCCCAATAGGCTCATATGGTTAAATACTTGGTCCTAGTTGGTGGAAATGTCTGGGAAGTATTAGGAGGTGTGGCCTTGTTGGAGAAGATGTGTTATTGGGGGCAGGATTTGATGTTTCAAAAGACTCATACTATTCCCAATGTTTCTCTCTACCTCTTCCTTGTGGTTTGAGATGCAAGCTCTCAGCTGTTCCTGCCACCACACCTTTGTTTCATCATCATGGACTCTACCTCTCTGAAACTACAACTCTGATTAAATGCGTTCTTTTACAATTTGCCTTGGTCACCATGTCTCATCACAGCAATAGAAAAGTTACTAAGACGCAGGTACCACTAGGTGTTGCCCAGACTTACAGCCATGCCAGGTGACTCCAGACTAGCATGACTTGTACGTCTGTGGACGGGGATTGAGTGGTGTGGATAAGAGAGCAACAGATTAACAGATTTGAAACTAGCTCCGGTGTGGTTTTTACACCGAACGGTAANAGTACAACACCAAGAATAAGACAATGTAAGAGTGGTCACAGCACTCTACGGGNATCTCCAAGATCAGAGCATGGGGTGCTCTTCCCTCCTTCTAGAGAACGTTCCTCTACTAATGGCTGATCTCAAAGGCGATAATTCATCTGTAGCTTGAAGGTGCTTGAAGAGAGGAAAAGAACCAANTGATTAGTCTACGTGGTGCCCAAGATTCAGAATGCCAGGAGCCAAGCATACAAACCTCTTTGCACCACAGGCGAGCCAGGTTCACTATCATTAGCGACAGAGGGGCCCATTGTGAGTTGGCAAATTCTACAAATTAGCAAGCAGAAAAAGCATAATTAAAAGAATTAGGGATACTGAATTACCGTGTGTACAGTGTTCCTTTGTTTTGACAAGTATAATTCAATTTTACTTACTTAGAATAATATTTCATAGTATACTNATGAATGTAGTCTTGTCTATTTTGTAAAGTAACAAAATATCAGGACTATGACCCCTCACTGGTGCCCTGTTATTACATGGGCCTTGTCAGGTGAGGTAAGATCACCTTTGGGCTTGTACAAAAATGGCTAGAGCAACAGCAATATGCAAGTGAGTGAAAATTCCTGAGGGGCAGAGAGGGCTGATGGTACTTACTGGTTAGTGAACAGAATATTAGTAGTGTCCTGTTGCGATCCAAACTACTTCTGCTTTGGAAATCAGGGTCACAACCCGTGTGTGTGTGTGTGTGTGTGTGTGTGTGTGTGTGTGTGTGTGAGTGTGCCAGTGGTCAAGCTTTGGTATCCTTCCTCAGGCTCCATCCACTCCTTTTCTATTTTTCTTTTTTCTTTTCTTTTCTTGTCTTGTCTTGTCTTGTCTTGTCTTGTCTTGTCTTGTCTTGTCTTGTCTTGTCTTTCCTTTTAGCATTTTGAGACAGGGGCTCTTATTGACCTAAAGCTTGCTAATGGACATGCCATCTGACCAGTGAGCTCTAGGGATCCCAGCTTGCCTCTTCACAGTGCTGGATTTACAGGGCACACCCCAGTGTCTGACTTCCTTAAGGTAGGTTTTGTGGGTCCTCTTCAAGACCTCATGATTGCTGAACCCTGCTCCAACCCCAGAATATCCACTGAAAAGCCATTCTTCTCCTCCAAACAGAAGGACTTCCAGACACCCCTAGTTCTAGTGACAGCCTCTCTCTCCTTCCAAGCCAAGTNAACTGAAAACACTCGGTGTTCTCAGACAGTTCCTCCCAAGTGTCTGCTTTTACATTTACTATGATAGCTTTATCAGATAGGAACACTCCATAATTAGCACGTAGTGATGTTTCAGGATATGTGTGTGGTAAAGTGTTCCTTCCTCCCCTTCCCCTCCCCCCTCTCCACCTTCCTTCCTTCCTCCCTCTTCTTCCCTTCATAGCATATTTTCAGTTCAGAATTCCATATNCTTAACTCCAGCCACCACACTATATGTCTAATTTCTATAGTTGTTCACACTGCACACTTGAAGCTTTTCATCTTGTGGCTAACACCTCCCTTTTTACTGGTGGGAATGAATTTACNTTGCTACAATCACCCAGAAAAACAGCACAGTGGGTCATAAAGTCACTCCAAATAGTGCTAGAACATAGCCCACCTACCCCACTTCTGAGCACATACCCANAGGAAGTGAAATGGGATATCAAAGATCNTTCACCTGGCTCCACTCTAGGACTGATTACAATTTACAAAGATTTTCATGTCTATTAGCAGGTGTATATGTATGTACGGCCATACCTATACACATACATACACACACACACAAACATATATATACACATACAAATATGTGTACATTTGTGTGTGTGTCTGTGGATGTCAAGAAGTCAACTCCTTGTCATTCCTCAGAAGCCATTCACCTTGCTTGTTTTTATACAGAGTCTTTTACTGAACTTGGAACTCTGATGAGGCAAAGCTGGCTGCCACTGAGTAGCAGGGATCCTCCTGTCTCTGCCTTCATTCCCTGTGATTGACAAAGCCCTCAGCATGCTTTGCTGTATTTTAATATATAAAGGCAGAATGGGGGAGGCAGGAGGTTGACTTTAGAGAGAAGAGTTAGATGGCAGTTTTGGTGACATCTTCCAAGGCTCAGGGCCAAGGGGAGAGAGGAAGTGTCTAACAACTGAGCAGTTAGATTGATGGATCTGATTGGCTTTGGATATTGATTAAAGAGGGCAGAGGGAGAGAGGTAAGGAGAGCCCATTGTGACCACCAAGAAGAGAGGCATTCACATGCTTGGGTCAGTACCTGGCAAAGCAACTGGTAACCAGGGTTAAAAATTAGCTATGCTATTTCTCCTAGTTTCATGNATACTCCCTTCAAGAGAGCTGAAGTCCTTCAGGTGTCCTGAATTCCCCCCCTCCTGTCCCAATACATAAGGCGCAGAGCCACACAAGGAGACCTCGTGGTCATCGTCAGGCAGCACCTGGTATTCTCTTCCAATCCTACTTTGTGCATTACAGACCGGCTGCCTGTCTGTCAGTGTCACCACTTCAGCTGCTGTCACAGGAGTCAGTGGCTTAAGCAACAGAGACTCCTCTCAGTTCTGGAGGAGGAAGCCTGAGATCAAAGGGGTGGTAGAGGTGGCTCCCCTGATGGATGGGGAAAAAAATCTATACCATGCCCCTTTTTAGCTTTTGGTGTCTCACTCCCATCTCTGGAGTCCCCTGTCATGACTTCAGTGTGGTGTTCTTTCTATGGATGTACATGACTTGGGTTAGGGACCAAGTACATACACTCAAGCAAGCCTGCATCTTAAGCAANCACATCTTCAGGGGTCCTCTTTNCTGATGTTATCACAAGTGAAGTATGGAAATTAGGACATCAACACGTGATTGTTTTAAGGGACATAATTAATTCCATGGCACCATCCAAG
The DNA here is from genome assembly GCA_001675575.1 of Neotoma lepida. Classification (NCBI taxonomy): domain Eukaryota; kingdom Metazoa; phylum Chordata; class Mammalia; order Rodentia; family Cricetidae; genus Neotoma; species Neotoma lepida. Next base: position 76,195 of record LZPO01097483.1, read on the forward strand.
GCTAACTGTGCACAAGTGTTCACAATGACAGAGATGATATTATCACCAGCAGCCTATGCTGAAAGTGCCACCCACGGTTGCTGATGATATCCACCTACATTCATGCCCACCTGTCATGTCTGGTGCTTACCCTAATGGCCATTGTCTGGGCATGAAAGCCTAGTTCTGTGTTAATTCTTAAATGCTCAGCTCTCCAGAAGACCATGAGGAAGTCTCTTGAACTTGAGCACAACCTTGGAGCATCTTTCTGGCATAAGAGCCATCATGATTCTTGGAGAGTGTACCACAGGACCATTTAGAAGACTTTTGCTCACTTCAGTACTCTCTCTCTGGCTTTACACAGAGACACCAGGAAGGCAAGCCAAACACCATCAATGCACCTGAGAGAGGATGGCTCCTAATGCACTGGGGAGTGAGGACCCCAAGATGTAAGACAGGTAAGACAATACGAAGGATACACACTCAACCAGGAGATCCTAGTGCAACCTTTCCCATGGTGCTGTAAGGAAGCCTTGTGGGATGCTGAAGTCATAAAGCCCCACTGCCACTTGTGAAAACAGTGACCTTAAAGGAGAGGCTGGGGGGAGACCATGTGAGGAAATAGGCAAAGCACTATCCCCAAGGACCAGATAGCTCCTTCCCAGCTTCCAGATCTCTGAACAATAACTTCTGTTATTTGTAAGTTCTCCATGTGAGGCAAGGCTACATCATGCTAACATCTGACAATCTCAATATATGGGCCATACTTTTTTTTATGTGGTGGTTTGAAAGAAAATGGCTCCNTCAAATGAGTGGCACTATTAGGAGGTGTGGCCTTGGAGTAGGTGTGGTCTTGTTAGAGGAAGTGTGCCACTGTGGAGGCAGGCTTTGAGGTCTCACATATGCTCAAGCCATACCCAGTGAGACAGACCATTTCCTGTGCTTATAAGTCAACATGTAAGATTCTCAGCTACTTCTCCAGCACCATGTCTACTTGCACACCACCATGTTGCACCATGATGATAGTGGGCTACATCTCTGAAAATGTAAGCCACCTCAATTAAATGTTTTTCCTTTAAAAGAGTTGCTGTGGTCATGGTGTCTCTTCACAGCAATAGAAATCCTAACTAAGACACTTCTTGGCCAAGTTTTTTTCCAAGGTATTTTCCATTAAAGGTATAGCATTGTTATAGACACAGACACCCTGCATTTGATCATGAAGCTACTTCCAGGAGTGGTATTTGAAGTTTCTCCTTCATTCTGCAACTATTTACTGTGTATCATACTAGATAATAGAGTTGATTTTCCAGGATTCCATAACTACATGTGGTAACAGTCTGTTCTAACCCTAGCTCTTCATGGCTGTAGCCATGTCTCCACTTTGAGCTGAGGCCACAGAACCTCCTAAGACATTACACTGATGATTTGGATCTGAGCCACATCTCACAGTAAAATAGTGGCCCCTCCAGCCATTCAGGACACAGTCACAATGAAGATATATACAACACACATTTTGCTCATTTTCTAGAGTTATACAGGTGGTTATATTTTATAAAGTTGGATGGAGTTAGGAGACGGTTATCTCAAGCAATGAGTCATATTTCTGTTTCTAGAAGAAATATTAACCTTTTTTTTGTAATTCTACCTAAAGTAACAGCAGTTACTGTGCTATTTATATCTTAGAAAAGATTCCACATGGAACAGGGGCTCTGTCTGGGTGCAATCTAAGTTAGGTGTTCACTGGGGGCTGCTCACTTCTGTGGTAAGTTTTCTGTGAGCACAGGTAGTTGAGCAGGGGTGGATGATAGCTTGCCTACATGTCTGGGCAGATCTAGGCAGGTGGTGCCTTCCCATTGTGGGAGATCAGAACATACTGGATAAATGAATGAATGAATGAATGAATGAATGAATGAATGAATGAAGCAAGCAGCAAGTATAGCACAATATCTGTTGTCTTTACAATGCCTCTTCACCTTGAAAATCTCACAATCTTTGATTCTCTGGCCCCCAGCTTAACCATATGTAAAAGACAGTGTCTCTACAATACATTTACGAAATGTTTCATCACTGAGCTGCCCCAGCCATACACCTGATGTTCTGAGAGAGGAAGTGCGCAGGAATACTCGGTGCTGATGTCTGCACTGGCTGCCTGGTATTACCCAAGCCACCTGCTCGGGTGGCATCATGCCCAATTGCAAGGTGGCCTGACAGTTTTCAGGGGCTCTGCATGCCAATGGCATTTGAGCTTAGTGAGCTCACCTGCGCAACACAGAGCACGACAACATGAGAAAGTTACCCACTGATGAAAGCAGCACATTTTGACAGTGGTGAGCGTCCTTCAGATAGCCGTTATCAAATCTGACTTTCCCTAAGTGACCCTTGCCGCAGTGGTCACATGCCAAGTATGGAATAATGGGCACAGGCCATGTGTCATCAGTCAGGACTCTGCTACCTTGCAAACATCCAGAATGCCCCAGACTTTGGGGCTTGGAAATAAACTCAGCAAGCACTCAGAATTTCAGTGCATTGTCTTCCCATAACATGCAAACATCTGTTACACTAAAATCTAGTTTGTATTTTGGAAAAGATGCAGCGGGAAGCCTGAAGTGAGTGAAATCTGCTCACCTTCTGGAATCACCATGGGAAAGACCCAACACGAACATTAAAGTTCACTGACAGGAAGTCACGCTGCTGTGCTGACTTTGAAACCCTAGAGATGGATGCTCAGTTCAGAGTGTGGATGGTTCAGAGGGGAAAGGATCCTCACAGGTGTTAGAATAATTACTTATGATCAGCTAGAT
>LZPO01097484.1:11975-22384 GCA_001675575.1 Neotoma lepida
TGTCAGAACTGATACAGCTGTCTGGCTGCCTAGGCTTGTGTTCTCNTCCTCCCTCACTGTCCCATAGATGTCCCTCCTAAAGAGTCATTCTATGTCAGAGAGGAAAAACCTTCCCAGGCAGAAGCTGACCATGGTCACCATTTGGTCAAGATGAGTAGCTGAGGTCTACTACAACCTCCTAACAAAATCTCAAATAAGTTAAGGCAACAAAAGAATTTGTTTCTAGCCTCTAATAATCTGGTAGGGTGAGAATGGTAATTTATATCTATAAGGTGCTTTAGCCATAAAATTTCTCATTACCTGAATATTTAAGACAGTGTAGAATACTGTGAAAATCACAGGCTTTGAATCAGAGTAGGCCAAGATCTCACCTCTGATCACTCCAGTTTGTAACTGAAGATTGAGATTAGTCACAGTTAAGAAGAATTATGCTTCTCAAAGCTATTTTAAATGGTTTGGGATTTTTCCTCATTTGTATTAGTTCTTTGATAATTTTTTACAATATATTTTAATCATATTAACTCCATTCCCCAACTCCTCCCAGGTGGGGTTACCCTATAATGGAACAACAGTATTCTTATTAGACAATACAGATTAACAAATAAATAGCTCAAAGCTAAGAATGTGTCAAACATTTGTAGTTGTTTGACAGTGAAGTCTCATGGACCTCAAAATATTACAGCAATGGGAATACCATTGCTTATGGCTACCCTTTAGAACTTAATGGTAGGACTTTGTTACTGGATAGCATAGAACATAGAGAAATCAAGTGAGTACTCACCTGGAAGCTTCATCCCTATTGGCTAGCTTCAGTAGTGCTGGAAGGTGCTATGCATACTACCAGAGGAGAAAAAGAATTTCCAGTTTTATTCAGCTGTAAGCCCTNCAAGCTACAATAATTGCTGGCCCAGCAAGGCATACTCACTTGGACAATATTGGCACAAATGTTACGGGAATAAGCAACCACTTTCTAATTGGGCTTAAGACCCACTCTGCAAGTTAAAAGTCATAGCTGGTAGCATTATTGGAGCCAAAAAACCTGTGATGAGACAAGTTCTAGGCCCTAGGAGAGAACTAACTACTATTAATAAAGGACCACCCCCCAAAAAAAAAAGTCAAGTAAACTGATACCAAAGTTCCAGGAAGCCAGCTATTTGGGAATTGCAAAAGAAAAGCAGCTGACTCAAACCCAGACACCCAGGGCTTACAAAAAGAGACAATAGAACCTGCAGTTTCAAAAATAGTTTATCTAAGGGAACAGCTAACTTCTCCATTTNGCTCAATGAACTCCCTTACCCCTGCTCTATCCTTAGCTACAAAAACCCCAGCATGAAACATTTAATTGGCATTCTTTTGAACTTTGATCATTAAGGGGTCAGCCCTGTGCCCTGATTATGGCTTGGTCAGAACTCAACATGTCGCCTCTCTGGCATTAAAAAAAGCCTGCTCTGGATGTTTAAGGTCATCTAAATGCTCATCTTTCATATCTTCCTACAAATTTAATTCTTATTTATCTTTATAACTACTCAGCTAAAAGATTTGGTTTCTATTGAGATGAGATGACATATACCACATACAAGAAAATGGAAATTCCTTTGGTAGATACTTTAATCAAGTACGTGAAACATGCCAAGTATTGGACTGATGAACCCTGACCTCCTACAGGTTGCAGTCCAGTGATAGAAGCAGATGCTAAAACAAACACAAATAACTGAGCTACGGTCCATTGATAGTAAGTATTTGCAGGAAGGATATGAAGAATGTGGTAAACGTGAGATCTTCCTTNTAGTTGGGNTCATGGGTGGCCTCTCTGGAGAAGCGACATAGGGACTGAGAAGGAATACATCCATCGTGAGCAGACCTGGGGAGGAAAATTCTAGATTAAAAAAAATGACTGAGACGCATAAAGTCGGAATAAGACAGACTGTGTAAAGAAGAGGCAATGGGACTAGAACATGGAGAGAGAGGGAAAACAGCATAAGATACTGGGAAAGAAAGCCTGGGATGTTCAGAAAGNAAGCCTAAAATGCTGTCTACAAGGTAGGTGGACATTAGGGTAATTGGGCCTTGAAGACTATAGGAAGGAGTTTAGACTGTCGGGAAGGGGGTGGGAAACTGGTGGAGGTTTGAAGCTGGAGCTCNATCAGATTCCTGTTTGAAATGCTAATTAAGTAGTTGTGGAGNCAAGTGAGAATTTNTTCCTTCTGGAGACTCAGACATGGACAGGTGGGGGCGGAGGGCAGAGAGGATGTCAGACGGGTTTGTTTCCAGATCATTACCTTCACAGTGTCCCGTCTGGAGACCAAACAGGGACATCTGCATCCTGCCTTGATCTCTATGGGATGATATCGCTACTTTTGTGACCTGGTTCACAGTATCCGCTTTTTTTTTGTTCTTGGTACAATCAAGCTTCCCTGGGGGCTAGGATGATGATGTCAATATTTTCCCCAGTGGGGAAATAAAATTAACCCTGGAGCTTTATTGATGGGTTTCGGTGATCTGCTTCTCAGAGATAAAAAGCCTTCCCACACATTATACAACAGGCAATTTCAACTCTTTAAGAGTCACTGGAGTCTACTGACTGTGGGTGTCAAATGTGGGTGTGTTACAAATTTATCTTGGTCCTCTGTGTGTAACTGCTTTGTAAACAGACTGGATGGAAGAAACATCCCAGAAATGGCAAGAGTCTTGTGGACTAACTTCAAGGCTCTTCAGGCAGTTTTACTATTTCTGTCTGTGACACCTGCAGGGTTATCACCACCACAGAAAGAGGAAGAGGCTGCCTGATCGGTCAGCTGATCAGCAGGGTTAGTACTCAGCAACTGGATGAGAGAGGCTGAGAGAAGTTCACCCACATAGAACCATTGCGAAGTGGGACCAAGGATGGAGAGCTTACTAACAGGGCTCTTCCTAGCATGCACAAAGCCATGGGTTCCATCCCTGGTACTACAATAAGAAGAAAAGAAACATCATAAGCTTAAGATGAACTAAGAATTGAAGATAATGGTGACCTTGAGTTTATGAAAATGAGTTTGACAATGTCACAAAGTCACGAGGCTCTGTGGTCTCAAATGGAAAGTGAATAAGGACACATACAATCTGTTAACATTTGACTCCCCAAAATATTCAGTATGCCAGATTTTTATTTCTTCTGGGATTCATGGTACTGAAATTAACTTTGCTGGTGAATATTACACAGGTAGAGATCATCCCCCAACTCTCTTCCAATGTCATTCACAGAATAACTTGAGTGCTTTTTACTCTGGCTGGATTCTCCTGAGAGATATATTCAGGTGTATAGCTTATTTGCAAGGATGAGCTCAGAATCTAATTCTTCAGAAGCTAAATATTTGCAAACACTCATTCACTCAACAAATATTCACTGAGTANCTGTAGTGCACAAGGCATTGTGCTAGAGATGCTAATACATCTGAACAAACCAAACACAGCCTACATTCTCATGAGAATGAACAGACACAGACATGGACAGTATTTAGTATTAGGTGTCATGAACAGCAATTTAGTCTTCATCTTCATGTAGATGAGGAAACTGAAGCCAAGGAATGGCTTTCAGGTCACAGACAGAAGACGTGAGTTATGCATAATTTACAAACATATAAAATCAGTCCAAGGGCTTTGAAGATAGTTTAGTGGGTAAGGCACTTTACCGTGCAAGCAAGAGGACCAGACTTGGATCCTCATACCCATTTAAATGCTAGATGTGTTGGCAGACCATCTGTCATTCCAGGACTCTGATGCCATAGGCAAGGGGTCCCTTAACAAGCAAGTTAGCTAGATGAGCTTCAATTTCAACTAAAAAAAAAAAACTGTTACAATAGATAAGGTGGAGGGCAATCAAAGAAGACTCTCAATGTCAACCTTGAGTCACATATGCAAAGCCATAGGCCCATGCACACACATGTGCCTACATGTATGTAAATATGCATGTATACATGCATGAACACCACACACACAGACACATGTCAAATATAATAAAATAAAAGCCATACTGATATGTATATGTCAGTTCACTTTACTGGCTTCCTTTAGTCGAAAGACCAGCAGTGTGCTAACAAAGGTGCTGAGTGGTTGGTCAGAATCTCAGAAGTAACAGGTAAGCCCATATGCCACCTGAAATATGAAGAAGACAGAGGAGAAATGACAGATGAGTCAAGGGACAGCCAGTACCTCATGGCTCAGTGAAAAGCATGTCCTGAGAGACCGTGTGTTCAAAGAGCTATCAAGTCAGGAGCAGAGAGACAAAAGGACATGCTGGTGATAGCTGCTCATGGCTGTGACCCCTCAGTCATGCCCTTGAGTTAGGAAGAAAACATGTGTGTTCCCAGGGTGGCTTGGTGAGGAGGTTTAGAGATTTGGAAGACAAGCCACTAACCCAAACCTAGTAAAACTCAGAAAGCCCTGACCCAACTACTCTTATCGTGCTCATGACCAGTGTCTGTCTCTTGGTTGACATGGGTCAACATTCCCTTTGCCAGTCTCCAAATCCAACCCCTCTGAAGACCAAAGTACTGTAACTTATTGGCAGTACAATTTAACTTGTCTAAATACAATTGACAGTGCCACTTGACCAAAGCTGGTATTCCTATTACTACATTCTTATAGCTTAGTGTGTAAAAATGTATATTTTGCTGCAAAAAAAGNCAACACACTTGATTACATGGCACTGCCATGACAGATTGCAGGGGCTTTATATTAGGAGTAGTGTGTTCATCATTTGATCTTTCACCTCTGGAAGTCTGGAACACATCTGGCCCCAGAGTACAATGAGGTGCAGTGGATCTGACAACTGGCTTACTTACTCATCTCTCTCCCTCTTCTTCCTCCTCTTCTTCCTCCTTCTTTTCTTCATCCTGTCCTCCTCCACCTTCTTTCTTCCTCTTCCCCCTCCTCTTTCTCTACCTCCCCTTCCTTTTCTTCCTCTCTTTTTTTCTTGTGGTCGTACTAGGGATGGAATCCAGGGCCTCTAGTCACTCCAATTTTAGCTCCTGATTTCCATTTTAATNGATATTCCAGTCCCATCCTTGCCTCCACCTGTATGCGCTGAGAGTTCTTTCAATGCACCAGATATCCTTGAGTTTCCTAGTAAAGGAATGAGCTTGAAGGCCATTAGCACTCTACTAAACTGCATCTTAAAGTCAGCAAAAGGCCATCCTCACAGAGTCCTTTCTCAGTAGACTGACAGTCAAGCAAGGGAGTTTTACACCCTGTCCCTGATGCTCATTTGGGGAAATCATTGTAATAATGTAAATCTTTGGTTCCCCTCCTTATACCACACGCAGTGTCATCTCTGTTCAGAGAAAAGAGTGAAATCTCAGAACAATTATGCAAGCTCCTACTTGCAGTCCCACATGATTCAANGATGATNATATTGTAAGGATTCATAGGAGGTCAGGAAGTAGAACCTGCTATTTTCTATTAAGAATAATCCTCATTGTTTGCCATACAAAAATTAAAATTCAGATGTCATTTTTAGCAAAAACTGAAGACTTTCAGGATGGTGAAACAGAATCTTAACCCAAGCACAGAGTCCTACACAACCCCATCATTCCAGAAGCCCTTCAAGCTGGCACTGTCTGTCACTGCAAACTGAGAAAATACTATTTTAGTTGACTGTCTTCAACAGTAATACACAGAAAGTTATTTCAAACAACTAGATCCCCAAAATATCACTGAGTCAGCTTCATGATATTCCCCTTATATCTATAAGATACAGCATACAGATTGTGTATGTGTGTGTTGTATATGCATTTGTGTATGAGCAGATATGAACACAAGTGCATGTATGTGTGCACATGCCTGCATACACATGCCAAATATCAAATGTCTTCCTTGGTTATTCTCCATGTTGTTTTCTGAGACAGGGTCTCTCCCTGAACCTGACAATTTGTCTAGACTAGCTGGCAAGCAAGCTACAAGGATGTATGTCTCTCTCTCTCATGTCACCCAAGACCCACAATGATATTATAGACACGCAGTACCATTTCAGGTTTTAGGTGTATAGTAGTGATCCATGTTCAGACCCTCATGGNAGTAAAGCAAGAATTCTATCCACTAAGTAATATCCCCAGCTTCAAACTGTTTTATGATGGGCTGAATGTACATTTCCATAGCAGATACATCACTAACTCATTACAGCACTGTGAATAGCTTATCTGTTCTCAAAGTCATGTATTCATCTCAATTTTCACCTCTTTCTCTATATACCATTTGGAGACCTCCTCAAGAAGAATATGAGCCAGCCCTTTCTCAACACCTTATGGTTCATTTCTCATGGACTGGATAGTATGCCCATTTGTCATGGTGAGGTGAAACAATTACCTAAANTTTTCCAATATAGTAAAAACTCAGGAGTCAGAAATTGAGATAAAGACCTGATAAATCCAAGGAGCAGCAGAGAGTCGATTGGCTGATCATCTCTCCACATTTTTCCCTACCACAAGCACTGGAAATCCTTCCCAGAATCCTTTTTCTCTCTTCCTCTCCTTTTCTAACAGACCTCCTCAATCCTCCAAAAACTCTATAACTGATTCCAGTCANCCAATCACTGACTCTGTCCTTTGATTCAATATGGCTTTATGGGCACAGTGGAATGGCCGTACGAACAATTCTCCCATAACACTGAGGTCCCATTTCTCATCAATCAACATGCAATTCATTCAAACTCTGCCAACTCATGTCATGACAAGCAAGTTCACCATCTGCTAAGGCCACTGTCTATACAATCATGCCTAATTGGTAGGAAACATTGGTCTCATTATAGCCCAGGCAGTGATGTTCAATTATCTGTACAAATGAAAGAGAAAGTATATGATCAAGAGATTTCCTCCTGAAATTAGGGGTGGCTGAGGGCCAGCCTTCACTTTCCAGGTCTAGATTCTGTATTAGNAGCACAGCTGCAATGTTAAGGAAATTGTTGAAAGCATAGCATCTATTTAATAATTTTTGCTCCCATATGTACATGTTCATGAATGTATGTTTATGGGTTGATAGGTGTACATGCCCATATGTGTATATCTTTGTGTGTGTGTGTGTGTGTGTGTGTGTGTGTGTTTGTACAGGATTTTAGAAACCAAAGGTTGATGTCAGGTGTCTTCTTCAATGGCTTGCTATCATATTTTATGAGACAAGTTCAGTTCCTCACTGAATCTGAAACTTGCTGATTCAGCTAGGCTTGCTGAACAGTGAACCCCTGGGATCCTTTGTCTCCCTCAACTTGGTACTGGGATCAGGCATGCACTGTCATGTCCAGCTTTTCCTTGAGCCCTAAGGATTGAAATCAGGTCCTCATGTTAGCATGACAAGGACCTCACTAACTAAGCCATCTTCCCAGCACACGAATTGTGACTTTTGATGTGCAGGCAAATCAAGTTCATAAGAGTGGTACACGTTAGTTGCTGTCAGTTCGAGCTATGCACTGCATCAGTAAGTAGGCCTTAGCATCAGCACGGTGCTCTATCAGTCACCGAGAGAGTTAACAACACTCACACTCACACACACACACACACACACACACACACACACACACACAGCACCCAGGTCTGGTGGCTCACAACCACCTGTAACTCTATTTCCAGGGATACATGACACCTCTGGCCTCCATAGGTAACAACACTCACACTCACACACACACACACACACACACACACACACACACACACATACAAATAAAGAATGTAACAGTCATCTCCCTTCTGAGAGGAGCAAACAGCCAATTTGGGAGATAAAAGTCAGTTCCCCCATGCCCTGACTCCTCTGGGGCATGTACAGTCTGTTTGCCTTTTATCTCTCTGCAACCAGAGTGATCTTTCTGAAATAAAATATCTTCACGCTTTTTCCATGCTGTTAGAGGAAGTGCCAGATCCTTAAGGTTGCTCAGGAAGCATGGCAGGGAATAGATTAAGGATCAGAAAATTTTTGTGCAAAAGCCCAGAGAGTAAACATTTCTGCCTTTGCATGCTGTACAATCTTCAGGACAATTTTTNTGGTCTGTCCCTACAGTGCTAAGGTAGCTAGTCAGTGAACAGNCCCAAATGTAACCCAGTGACATTTGACACACAAACAACAGGAAGGCAGGCTGGCANCAAAGCGTCCTCACTCTTGGTACACACATCACAAACTCTGTGCCTTCTCATGACCTAAGATCTTATTACATTTTTAATCACAAAAATATACTGTATGCATAGATATATAGTTACCTATAGACATTGTACACAGATAAGCACTCATTCACATAAAATAAAAATAAATCTTTAAAAAAGTAGAAAGTATGTAGATACATGACAACAGATCCCTGAATTGGACTTCAGGTAGCTTAGATTGATAAGTACACTTAAAAATCTCCCCCAATTTAAATCTATTGGCTATGGCCTCCTGGAGAGTTGGTTTGGCTCTACAAGATAGACTTCAATGATTGATAGATNGTGCTTACTATTCAAAAAGAAGGGGACATGATTATACAAATGCCATGTACTTTCTCTGTCTGTTCTGATACCTCATTTACTCTGAGGAGCCCCTATCTCTTTGTCATCATTTGCTATCTCTTTGGATTAGTTTCTTGTCAATCCACAGAGCTTCTGTAACAGAATAACATAGGCTGCATAGTTTATAAATAACTGAAATTTATTTCTCAAATAAAAGAAAATAACCTATTTCTTGTGGTTTTGGAGGATGGAAGGTCTCCAGGTTCTAGAAGATTCTATAACTAGTAAGGACTCATTTAGTAGTTCATAAACATTCTTTATGTGTCCTGTCCTCACACAGAGGCAGAAGGGACAAAGGCAAATTCTGAAGTCTCGTTTATGATGCCACCAATTTCATCAACCTAACTGCCTCCTGGAGGATCCTGGTCCTAAAGATCATCATCATGGGCTTTAGGATTTCAATGCCTGAATTTGGAGGGAGATACATTCATTCTATAGCATTTTTCACTCCTATACTTTACTACTCCCTCTTCGAGTCTTGATAGTACCATAGGAATATTAAGTTACATTAGATGTATATTTTTGTTTGTGCTGCTGTTGTTGTTTTGAGACAACAACGTACCTCAGATTGGCCTCAAACTTACTATGTAGTGCAGGGTAGTCTTTAACACTTGAGACTCTTACCTTCACTTCCCAAGTGTTGAGATNAGAGGCGTAGGCCACCATACCCAGTTAGGCAGGGCTAGAGTGCAAACCCAGGACTTCCTATGTGCTAGGCAAGCATTCTACCAGCTGGGTTTTATCCCCACTCTGATACATGCTAATTAATAAATACAGAATGCCCATTTATAGATGTTTCTGAGATGAAATCTAAGATCAATGTGCTGGAAGATTTGATGTCAGAAGATCTTTGCTCATGTATGCCACTGTCCCCATATGGCTCAAAGGGGCCAAGCAGTTCTGTGAAGCCTCTTTGACACAGGTCCTAATGCCATCGATGAACAAATCAACTCCACCAAAGTCCTGACTCCTCACACTATCACNTTGGACGTTAGAATCCAGTATNTAACATTTGTGGAACCAGGAAACTCTAGAACAGTGGTTCTCAACCGTCCTCATGCTGCGACCCTTTAATACAGTTCAACCATAAAATTATTTTCNTTGCTACTTAATAACTGTAATTTAGTAGTTATGAATTGTAATGTAAATATCTGAAATGCGGAATANCTGATGTGGGACCCCGGTGAAAGGGTCCTTATGCCAAAGAGGTTGTGACCCCTGGTTGAGAACCACTGCTCTAGACCACAGAATGGAGGTGAAGAATGGTTGGTAAAGTTTGGGTGTATTATCAGTTGTTTCAACTTGGGATGACAGTATAGGCATATACTACATATAACATAAGGATGTTGTTAAATGGCTTATAAAGCATAAGACAGCCCCCTCCAAGAAATAATCATCTGTCCCAGAAGGCAGTATTATTATGTTTGGCAATTCTCACTCTAATGAGCNTCAGAACAACTGCTGGAGCTAGTTCTGAATATAAGAGACCAACTTCTACTTCCTTTTCAAATTAAATATTTATGTTTTCTTTTCTTAAAAATCATAATATATGGGGCTAAAGATGACTTAGCAGCTGAAGTACTTGCTGTGCAAGAGGTGAGGACTGGAGGTCAGATCCCAGGAACCCAAGTTAAAGCCAGGTGGATATTGTGGTCCACCTACAATCCTAGCATGTTCAGAGCAGAGATAGAGAGAGGATCCACAGAGTAAGCTTTTGAGCCAGGCAAGTTCAAAAGCTGAGCTCAGCTGTCAAGGAGAGACCCTGANTCTAGCACTAGGTTGAGAATGATCAGGGTAGACTTGACATAACCTGATGACAAGCTCAGACCTCAACATTCATACAGGCAAGCACACACATACACACACGCACACACACACATGCACATGCATGCTCACACACATACATCA
>LZPO01097484.1:25505-35647 GCA_001675575.1 Neotoma lepida
TGTGGCTCCCAAGAATTAAACCCAGGTTGTCAGACTTGGTAGCAATCGCCTTTACATGCTGAGTCATCTGGATGGTCCTTCATTGTCTTTGTTAAAGTCCTGATTTGTNAAGAGGTAAAAGAGAAGAGAAACACGGCACATCTAGATAGTCTGGCGCATTCACAGACTGTGTGTATAGGTTATNAGAAGACAGCTACCCAAGGAATCTGATTTCAATTGTAAAATGGGATAATGACAATGCTGATGATGTGGTGTTGATGGTGAGAGGGATGATGATCATAGTGATGTGGAATAATGAGAATAATAGTGATGATGGTGATAATAGGGATGGTGGTGATGGAAATGATGGAGATGATAGTGGTGATGGTGATAATGATGGCATGATGATGGGAATGATAGTGACGATGATGGTGGTAGGAATGATGGTGATGATGATGGTGATGGGTATGGTGATGATAATGGTGATGGGTATGATGATGGGTATGGTGATGGGTATGGTGATGGGTATGGTGATGGGTATGGTGATGGGTATGGTGATGGGTATGGTGATGATAATGGTGATGGGTATGGTGATGGGTATGGTGATGGGTATGGTGATGGGTATGGTGATGAGATTATGATGGTGGTGAGAACAGTGATGATCAGAATGATGATGATCATGATTAGTGCATATTCAGTGTCAGGAGGCTTGTTAAATAAAACTTCATATGGTGTTGAGTCACTCAAATATTTACATTCAAATGCCACAATACTGTGTGAACCCCATCCAAAGANCTTAAATTTTACAAAGAGCTACAGCTACAGATGGGGAGGGTCAGAAAACAAGAGTGGTAGATAATAAACTAATCAAGCAGATGAATCATTTTAAATGCCTAGGAAGCCTCATTAGCCCAAGAGGAAAAGAAACCTGAAGCTAAGAGATTAAAATTTATTACAATAAAAAAGGACATTACAGAAGATTTATAACAGTGTCCCAAAGCTGATTATTAAATTTGGCAAAGCAACTTGGCTATGGAAATTGGAAGATAAAGAAACAACATGGCAGTCACTGTGATGGGGAAACTGTCCTTTGTTCTTGAGACTTAGAGAAGAATATTTCAATTCTAAAAATGTACACACATGCATTATCCTTAGTGATCAATGATCAGAATTTACTTTTGAAAGAAAAAGAGCTATTAAAATAGGACCTAGGAGGATGTTCAGTGGATAAAATGGCTGTTGTGTAAGCATTGAAAACTGAGTTCAAATCCTAGTACTCACATATAAGCCAGGAACATCAGGGCATGTCTGTAACCACTAGTGCTAGCTGCAGGGCAGGTGGAAAGGAGGGAATCTGAAGAATATTAGCTACCCAGGCTGGCTGCATTGATGATCTCCCCGTGCACAGAGAGATCCCACCTCAAAAAGTAAGGTGGGGAGTAATTCAGGAAGATATCTGTAAGTTGACCTCTGACCTCCATGCACTCATGCACACACAAAAATAAGTATGTATACTATGCACACATGAGTTCTCATGTTCACATGCATACACACACACACTAAAAGAATTAAGAAAACCTCAAACTCCAATGAAATATTTAGTAAGATAGAAATCAGTAGAAATTGTTGCATGAAAAGGAACCTTGAGAAGTAGAGGAGTAGAGCACTTACCTAGACTGTTCTGTGAATAAAAGCTCCTAAAGGGGCCTGTACCTTCCATTGGCCCTTCTGCAAGGCTAATCAACAGATTATAACTCCAATGATGATGAAAAATTTGAAATGTTGGAAGTCCAGAGCTGAATTTTGTTGTGGCATGTTTAGCCCCTGTAATAGCCTTTTATTGTTCTTATTGGTATCTGCCCTGACAGCTTTGGGACTGCTGGGTAAATCACCTGGAATCTACAAGCAGAACACTAGTTTCCCACCGAAGAGCTAAGAGTGCTGTCAGCTAGCATCAGAGGCCTCTAACGGGTTCTACAGCTTCGCTTTAACCCTCCTATCTAATGTTTCTACCAATGTATTTGAAAAGTGCCTTGATTTAGATTTTTATTATTCTATTCCTATAAAAACTTTGTGAAACTGCCTCCACATTGGAACAGGGAATTTAAGGTGGCCTAAATCTGTGTTCTCTAGCCATGGTCACTTATATTTCGCTCCAGAATAAATTCACTTATCCCCTTTGACATGAGAAATGTGTTTTTTGTATCCATTGTTACAAGATGTTGAGTTCATTACTCAACACTGAAGCAAGGCAAACAAGAAGAGCCAAAGAGGAAAAAGAGGACCTTGAAATGCAGGTTCACCCAAATCAAGAGTCATGCCAATGGAGTTTTCCCCTCTAAATGTGGATTCCACTGGCACTCGTTCTTTGCATGCCTGGATCAATTAAAAGTCTTAATTTGCCAGCCAATGGAAAATAGAATGTTTTGTGAGGAAATCATAAATATCTTAAAGTCTAAACTAGGAAGCTCTAGGGCTAACAGTGCATTTAAACTCCACATCAAACAGTGGCACAGTGACCTCCAAAGAAAANCCTCTATTCCCTTTTGTCTCCAAGCACAGTTCTGCTTTCCCTTTATATGATTTCTTTTTCACATACTCTCCTTCCTGCTCATCTTAAAGTAGTTGCCACAGGTTCAGACCTTAACTCCCAGCCTCCCACAGTGGCCGAAGGTAAGCCTTGGATTTGATGCTCAGAGGGTAGACTTGGGTCATCTGTCTATTGAAATATCATTACTATGATTCTTCAGGGGACAGGGTACATTAAATTGCATGAGTTAAGAGTGGTGAGAAGTGGTTCCCCACTAAAATGTGGAGGATTATGTTCACCCTCCAAAGCAGAAAATGGTGTTTTTGTTTGTTTTGATTTTCATTTTTCAGGGGGTGGGATATTGTTTTGAAACAGAGAGAGGTGGGGAGAGAGAGCGAGAGAAAGAGAGAGAAAGAGAGAGAAAGAGAGAAAGAGAGAGAGAGAGACAGAATTTTGTGTGTAGGGAGATAAGGGGAATCTGGGAGGTGTTGGGGGAGAAATATATGAATAAATGTAATGCACTAAAAAAATTTAGGCCTTCCCTGAAGTAACAACCTTAATTCTGAAGTCTTTTGTTACTAACATTTTCATTAATTGCACTTGGCTTTGATCAGTGAAAATGTTAAATACATATTATCCAGTCCCTCCACCCTAAAAGTCTCAGTTACAATGGAGAAAAGTCATTGGATAATTTCTATTCATTCTCTGTCCAGTTGGAAGTAATTTCATTTTTTTATAGATGAACTGTTCTTAAGAAGACAGTAGCATTACCCATATTTAGGACTGTAAAATATTCTGTCCATGCAGCCTTGTAAATGGAGGCTTCTCTGTCCCGCCTCATCCTGTAGCCACTTCTAAATAATCAGAGGCTTAATATTAATTACAAAATGTTTGGCCTATTAGGTCAAGCTTATTACTAACTAGCTCTTACATTTAAATTAACCCATTTATATTAATCTGTACACTGCCTAGGCTCATAGCCTTTACCTATATCCCATTTTGTATGTCTGACTTGTTCCCCATCTGGCTCACAACTCTCTGAACTCTGCTCTTCTTTTCCCTGTATCTCCATTAGGCTTTCCCACCCAGCTTTATTCTGCCTGGCTATAGGCCAAATCAGCTTTTATTATCAATCAATGAGAGGAACACACATTCATAGCATACAGAAGGATCCTCCCACAACATAGCCTATGAGTGTCTGTGAGGTCTAGTACATGAGAAGCTGTCTGTGAGCTGCTCTGGTCACTGCCTAAGCCTTTATACTGCCTGCATTTACAACACTTGTACTTCAGGAGGCAAGGTCTGCACATGTCCATCACAGCCTATTAAATCTAAGTGCAATTGATACTGTTCAGAACATTAAGTCACTCAACATAGCCCAGGAGAAATGGCTATGATCACTGTGAAGCTTCTTCGGTGCACTTGGTAATGCACAGCACTATGAAAGACAATAGAGTGAGTGCTAGACAGAAGAAAGATGTGTGCAGTTCACATGCCAAGGCATCTCTACACACTGACACATGCTGCCTTTCTTTGCAAACTGTGAAGAAAAGTTGCACGTTGTTTCTATACGATATTTTCACAGTGTCTAACTGCAAGTGGGAATCCAGATGGAAGTAAGGCTAACTTTCAATGCAGATGGGTGAAGCCATTCATCTTGACAGGGGTCTGGAGGAAAATGCATTGTGTCATCTCTCAAGCTGGGTCACTTTTCTTGCAGAGAGATTCTACATACAAGGCCTGGTCCCTAACCAGGAAGGCAAACACCAGGAAGGGACATGTGTTCTTTGTTTGATACCATGTTCCCACCTTCCTTCTTCCTGTACTGTCCCATGCCTTGTGGAAGAAAATCTCTACACAAATAACTAAGAGAGAGGACATTGGTAGAAACTCCCATTCCTTTCCAAACTGCTNGGTCTTATTTATTAGAAGCTGGTTTAAAATATAAAAATGTTAACAGAAATGTAAATCAAAACAAAGATTAACCAAAGCCAGACAAGGTAGAACATGTTGGTAATCCTAGCACTCTAGATATGAAGGCATGAGGAGGAGAAAATCAAGGTCACTTTTGGCTACATAGAGAGTTCCAGAGGTCTAGGAAAGCCTGTGCTTAATATGACCCTGTCTAAAATGAAATGTAAAATATGATATAAGCTAAAATTAAATAAAATAAACAGAACCCCAAAAGCAATGACAGCAACAAAGCACTCTTAATTNTACTCATTTTTTGATCAAATGCAGAATGAATTCCAATTTTTTAAGCACCAGAAAAATTCCTTCAAGAGAATTAAGCAAACCATGCAATACATATGGAAAACAGATGCTGCCCCTGCAGTCTCTAAGTTAGATCTTCAATAGTTTCTGTAAGCAAGAAGATGTTATTTGGGACCCTGTCTTATTTAGATTTCTATTGCTATGAAGAGACACTAGGATCATAGCAATTCTTATAAAGAAAAACATTTAATTAAGATGGTGGCTTACAGTTTCAGAGGTTTAGTCCATTATCATCATGGTGAGAAGCATGGTGGCATGCAGGCAGACATGGTGCTGGAGAAGGAGCTGCTACATGTTGATATTTAGGCAACAGGAAATAGATTGTCTTGTTGAGCATGGCTTGAGTATATATGAGACCTCAAAGTCTGTCTCCATAGTGACATACTTCCTCTAAGAAGACCACACCTACTCCAACAAAGCCACACCTCCTAATAGTGCCACTCCCCTTGGTGGCCATTTTCTTTCAAACCATCACNTTCCACTCCCTGGCCCCCAAAGGCTTATAGCCATATCATGATGCAAAAATGCATTCAGTCCAACTTCAAAAGTCTCCATAATCTATAACAGTCTCAAATATATTTAAAAGTCTAAAGTTCAAAGCTTCTTCCATGATTCATGCAATCTCTTAACTGTAATACCCTGTAAAATAAAAATTAAAAAGCAGATCACATACTTCCAACATATAATGGCACAGGATATACATTACCATTTCAAAACATAGGAAAGGGAACATAGTNAGGAAATACTGGACCAAAGCAAGACTGAAAACCAGCTGGGCAAACTCCAAACTATGCATCTCCATGTCTGATGTCAAGCCATTCTTCAGATCTCCAACTCCTTTCAGCTTTGTTGACTATAACACACTTTCTTTCTCTTGGGCTGAATCCACTCTCTGTTAGTAGCTTTCTTTTGCAGCTATCCCATGCTGCTGGCATCTCCAACATCTTGGGGTCACTAAGTCAATGCTGGCTTCATCTTCACAGCTTTANACAATGGTCTCTCTAGGCCTCCAATCAGGGACGCCACTGACACATGCCTGGCCTCAGCAGTTCAACAGTCTTCCTTAGTCAGAGAAGCAAATTCCATAATTTCTATCCTTAACTCTAAAGCCAGAACCACATGGCCAAAGCTGTCAAGTTCTGCTGCTTACTGGGGCAGGAACATGGCCTACTCATTCAATCACACCCTCACTAGCTTTCTGCTTTCAATGGTTTCCTTCACTGTCTAAGCTTGGTTATTCTGTAATTTGTTCTGAAGACCAGCCTGGCCTCAAATTCAAAGCATTCCAGCCTCTACCTTCTCAGTGCTGGGATTAACAGTATGCACCACCACACCTGCCTCTAAGTGTTTCTTTAATTCCTTTTCACAAGTTGGAAATTTAGCTGGGTGGGATCTTGCTCCAAGGGCACCACTCTCTTTATTCTATTTCTTAATCTATTTGCCTCCTTGCTCAGCTTGCTCCTTTTCATTATAAATCTTCATTAGAGTTACCACTAATAACCACATGACAGAGTCTATACTAGGCTGTTTTGAGATTTCCTTTGCCAATGGAATTAATCCAAAACTCTTTACTTTAGCCTCAGGCAGACTCTTTAGACAAGGGCAAAAGGCAGCCACATTCCTCATCAAATCAAAAATCACAAGAATGATCTCTAGGCCACATACTAATATTCTTCTCCTCTGTAACCTCTTGAGCAAGGCCCCCACAGTTCATCAAATCACAATCAACACCTCAATACCACTGTCTTCCATGCTCCTACTAATATGGCCAATTAAGCAGCACTTAAAACATCCAACTGCTTTTCTAGGNCATAGTCCCAAGGTCCATATTCCTTCAAACAAAAGTATGGTCCAGCCTATCATAGCAATACCCTAGTCTCTGGTACCAACTTCTTTCTTAGTTAGGGTTTCTATTGCTGTGAAGAGACACTGTGGCCACAGCATCTCTCATTTATTTTTAATTAAGAAAAATTTTTTATTCATTTTATATACCAAAGATCCCCCTCTTCTCTCCTCCCATCCCTCCAACCTCCCCCTCCCAACCCACTCCCCATTCCCTCCTACAAGAAGGTAAGACCTCCCATGGGGAGGTACATTTTATAGAGGCAGGTCCAAGCCCCTCCCCCTGCCTCAAGGCTGTGTGAGGTGTCCCATCATAGAAGTGGTCTCCAAAAGGCCTGCTTATATACCAGGGATGGATTCTGATCCTACTGCCAGGGGGCCCCTTAAGAAGATCATGCTACACAACTTTCTCACTTATGCAGAGAGCCTAGTCCAGTCCCATGCAGGCTCCACAACTGTTGATCTAAATTTCATGAGTTCCCACTAGTTTGGTTTCCCTATCATGATCTTGATGCCCTTGCTCATAGAATCCCTCTTCTCTCTCTTTGACTGGATTCCTGGAGCTTGGCCTAGTGTTTGACTGTGGATCTCTGCATCTGCTTCCATCAGTTACTGGAGAAAGGCTCTATGATGACAATTAGGGTATTCACCGATCTAATTACTGGGGTAAGCCAGTTCAGGCACCCTCTCCACTATTGCTAGTAGTCTAAGCTGAGGTCATCCTTGTGGATTCCTGGGAACTTCCCTAGTACCCGGTTTCTCCCTATCCCCATGATGTCTCCCTCTATCATGGTATCCCTTTCATTGCTCTCCCACTCCATCCCTGCTCTAGCTTGAGCATCCCATTACCTTATGTTCTCATCCTCCATCCCCTACCCTCCATTGCCCACCCCTCACCTCCAATTTACTCATGGAGATCTCATCTATTTCCCCTTCCCAGGGCGATCCATGCTTCCCTCGTTGGGTCCTCCTTGTTAGCTAGCTTCTCTAGAACTGTGGGTTGTAGTCTGGTTATCCTTTGCTTTACATTTANTATCCACCTATGAGTGAGTACATACCATGTTTGTCCTTCTGAAGGAAAACGTTTAATTGAGGTGACAGCTTAGAGTTTCAGAGGTTCAGTCCATTATCATTATGACAGGGAGTATAGTGACATGCAGGCAGACCTGGTGTTGGAGAAGTAGCTACTATATGTTGATATGCAGGCAACAGGAAGCAGACTGTCTCACTGGACTTGNCTTGATCATATATGAGACCTCAAATCCTGCCTCGACAGAGACACATTTCCTCCAACAAGAATACACCTACTCCAACAAAGCTACACCTCCTAGTAGTACCACTCCCTTTGGGGTACATTTCCTTTGATCCATCCATACACTTCTCTCTCCTATAGGAATCCCAAGGAGTACCCAACCACAGCCATTCACTTATTGGCTAAAGGTCTACTGATGCCTGCCACTTGTCAGACACTCACTGTCAACCAGTCTCCAAATATTGCTTTTTTTTTTTCAATCACTGCTTTATTCTAGTTGACTGACAGTGAGCTGGGGCTCAAAGAGATTAAATAACTTGTCTTTGTTCAAAAACATTGGCAGAGGTGGCCTTGTGCAATTTTTCCCCTTTTTTGCATCTTGTTTGTGTCAAACCATTGTTGTTTGCTTCATCTCAATATCTCANTGACAAGAAAGAAGCACCTCAAAGTCACAAGGAGGCACAAGAACCTGTTCTCTCAGCAGCCTGGTCACAAAGATGACATTCACCTCTCTTGTTTGTTCAAGAGTCATATGATACCTTACAAGATACTTTATGTATGTCTTTCTCACTTTTTGACTCACAGAATCTGGAGGTCACTGGTTCAGCTAGGGTGGCTGGCCAGTGAATCTAAGGAGGCATCTGCCTTTGCCTGGCAGTAGTGGGGTTACCAGAGGCCTTGTCCCAGCAGTTTTTGATGTGGGTTTGGGGATCCGAACTCAGATCCTCATACTTGTGCAGCAAACACTTTATTGACTAATGATTCTCCCTAGACCTAGGGACTAACTTTTAACAAAGAAAATATCTCAGGTCACTGTGTGACTTCAGAAATCAAGTCCTCAAAAGCCGTGCTTTCTGTTCCATGACTCTCACACTTNAGTTAGTTGCTCTGTGTAGTGCCAGACATGCTATAAAAATTCCATGTGACAGTAAACCAAGGTTCCTGACATCAGACACACTACAAACAAGGCAGGATGGGGGTCTGCCCTTCCCAAACAGGCTCTACTCTTGACTGTGACCTCATAGGGCTATGGGCAGGACCTGCTGAAGCAACTTCTCCACATGGCACAGCTTAAACATCATTCAATCTGGGAAATGCCTGCTTACCTAAAGGGATAGATCTGAAGATGAACTAAGATACTTTCATGTTCAGATATGAGAAAAGGGCAGCTTTGGGAAGTAAAGAGAACTCACGTGCTTCTAGAGGCTTTGTTGATTCTTACAGTACCATCTCCAGAACTGATGTAGATGGAAAAGAACAGTCTGAGATCCTCACCAGGGAAAGGGTAAGGAGAGCTTTGGAAAGATGATTCAAAAAAACCATTTTTTATGGTGTAGTTATTACTTATTAATTGGGTTAAAGGTCTTCCAAATGCACAATGAAGAATGTAAAGAGAGTAGTTATACAAGTTCTAAGGAAAAGTGTATGTGAGGGAGGGTCACCATGGATGACTAGCCATTGGAAAGTTACATTAAATAACTATACAATCGCTGTACAAAGATGGATTGTGGTCTGCCCTCTTGAAGATAGTAAGCAGAGAAGATAAGAGGTGGTTCTCTTTATGAAGAAAATTGGAGACTGGTTGTAGGATTGAGGACCACAGATAGACCATATCCACTTGGAGACTCACATGAAATCAAACACAGATCAAAATGATAAGATGCTGGGGGCTGGAGAGATCACCCAGTGACTAAGAACACTTGGTGCTCTTCCAGAGGACTTAAGTTCAGTTCTTAGTACCCACATAGTGGCTAACAACTATCCATGACACCAGTCCTAGGGGATACTGTAGGAGAAAGTTTTGTCTGGGTCCCACNAGGCCCCACAGTCCCACAGCCACTTATAAAATAATTACTCAGAGGCCTATATTAATTATAACTGCTTGGCCATTAGCTCAGGCTTATTACTGACTAGCTCTTACACTTCAACTCAGCCCATTTCTATTAATCTATATGTCACCACATGTTCTGTGGCTTTACCTGTGTCCCATTTNATATGTTGCTCCTTGGGCAGCTGACTGGCATCTCCTGAACCAGTCTTCCTCTTCCTACAATTTTCCTTGTCTCTTATCCCACCTATACTTCCTGCCTGGCTACTGGCCAATCAGCATTTTATTTATCAACCAATCAGAGCAACACATATTCACAGAATACAGAAAGACATCCCCATCAGGATACAATGCCTACTTCTGACCTCTGTAGGAACCAAGGATGCACATGGTACAAATGCATACCTGCAAACATAGCACTTATACATATAAGATAG
>LZPO01097485.1:0-34967 GCA_001675575.1 Neotoma lepida
TGCACACCTGCGTGTGTATCATGATGCTTCTGTGCATTTGAAAGTGTGCTGTTAAATCTGGATGAAGGACCACACTATAAACCCCAGTTTAACTGAGTTACTTCCTGAAAGTCTTATCTTCAAATATAATCACATTTTGAAGTAGTAAGGGGAGGCATTCAGCTTACGAACTTTTGAGGAGCATGATTCAAACCACAGCACTAGCCAGGAGGAAGACATTCTTATGTTGAAGCGCAAATGAGTTATTAACTATATCAGCCTTATTGATTTAATTCCATCTTAATGAAAAAACTTATATGAATGTGAGTATAGGTGTACAAAAGCCAAAAAATATTGCTAGACAAAGATTGCTGCAACTCCTATCCATGTAACCTCTCAGGATTTATGTATTCATAAACTCTGTGTCTATGTAAAAATATGTTTTAATCAATTTTTGGCAAGATTGACAAATTTACATAGAGGAAATGAATTTCATTATAGTAAATCTAATTTACTCCCAAACTTTGTCTCTGGTTTTAATAAACCATTAATTTATATGAAATTTATTCTATTTGCTATCATCATTTTTCCACTTCAATATCTATTAAAGGTTGGTTTCATTGATTATTTTTGCCCATATCTGATTTAACTGGCTAGAGCCTGCTAATACTCTAATATATTAGCAGTATTCTCTGTGACCATCACTGTCAAAGAAGGAGTCTTATTGTCCTTGCTATAACCTATGAAGTTTTCAAATGGCTTGGAATTTGTTTTTAGACAACAGACAACTTTACCAGACACAACTTTTACTCTTATCAGTTTTTTTCTTATTCTTCCATCAATTTAACAAGAGACTTTGAATAAATAAAGCTTTTAGTATTTTCTTATTTAATTCAAGAAAAGAATATCACATAATTTTTGAGACAATACTGAGATGAAAGGAAGACTTCAGGGAAAGATGGGGAACAAAAGATGAAGAAGACAGAAAAGAGAGAATGAGGTTCAAACAATTGGGTTGGAATATTCCTTTGAACATTGGATATGACATTCTAGAATGTCATAGTCATACATTTGAATGCAGTTCTGAATAAGCTTTTCCAAGCTCAGGGAAACAATCAATTTGAATATATTCATAGTCTTTGATATAGAAGACTTTCACCAATGTTAGTAGCTGGTCCTAATATGCTTAGAGAGTAGCAGCAGCTTCAGATGACTGAGTATTTCATTCATGTTTACTAGAAAACTGATCAAAGTCTCCCTTGTAGTCCCTGAATTAACATCACTGAAATGTGCAGACATGGTGTCCTTAGTCTCTGTATCCCAATGCACTGGGTTTTGGACCCACGTTTTTACATAGTAAGCTGACTCCTTCTAAAGTATGTTCTAAGCATGAATAGATTGTATTTCTTGTGCTCATTCACAGTCTGGCCAGCTGGCCCTCAGCTGCTTTTGGCATGTGTTGTTCTTTCTCTCTTTCTTGTTGGAGCTTCTTTGACTTGGAACCATCGTGCCCACGAGATTTATCTCCACAGACATAGAGACTAGAAGGAAATTCGAATTCCCTTAGTAGATGTCTGTTCTAGTTTCATTCTGTTGCTGTAACCAGAAACAATTTTGGGAGGAAAGTGGTTATTAATCTTATACTTCCAGATTACAATCCACCAATGAGGAAGTGGGGGAGTAATTGGAGACAGAAACCATCAAAGAATCCTGCTTCAAGACTTACTCTTTGCTTCTCTCACTGGATAATTCTCAGGTAGCTTTCTTTTCTAGCTCAGGCACACTTGCCCAGGGATGGTGCTGCTCACAGTGGGATGATCTCCCCAACATCAATCATTAGTCAGAAACATTCTCTCATACACATGGCCACAGGCCTATCTGATCTAGGCAATCCCTCAATTGAGAACACCTCAGATGATTCCAGGCTGTGTCAAATTGAGAGCTGAAGCTAATTAAGACAAAGTCAAAGCTGCAAAAGAACTTATATATTTGGATTTTAACATACATATAAGTGATAGTTTCTTCTCTTCTCAATCTGACATTGTGTAGTCTTGGGAATAGAATAAGACAGGACTTGGCTCTACATACAGGGAGAATACACTGACTCAGGAACCAATAGTGCTACCCAAGTTTCAGATTCAAGGGTACAGTGAAGACCTGGTCCTTAGGCAATTGTCCCAGTGGCACTTGTCATGAAGAAAACTGTAGTGAGAAATGACAGGGGAAGTTGATGAGACTGTTGGAAGCATCCTAGGGACTCCTAGAGGCAATGCTGAATGAGCCGGAATCTTAGGTGCAAGCCAATGAAATTGGAGTTACTGTCACATATCTGTAAGATGACCCAAGGGCTGGAGAACTCTGGATGAACTTGAGGGCTAAAAGATTTCACTGAAAAGGCTTTTAACTGGTGTAATGGTTTGTAATCCCAGCACTTAGAAGATGGAGGCAGGAGGACCAGGAGTGGAAGTTTATCTTTGGTTGTATAAAGAGTTTGAGGTCAGTAAGTGGATATGAAATCCTGCTTAAAAAGCTAAAAAACAAAACAAAAGACTTCTAAAGTTGCTACTTACAGTGTCATGTAGGGACATTAAATATGAACATAAACCCTACTGATCTATACTATACCTCATCCTTTCTAACACACAACTTTTTCTTCCTTAATCTAGTCCAGCTGCCTGTACAGCTGCCTTTTCTGTGGAATGAATCCTGTCTCCAAAGTCTCTGAAGTCCTTTATTTAATTGTAATTCTGATTGACCTACCCAACTAATATCCTAACAAATTTCCCAAACATCTCTGAACTGTTAACGGATAGAACTTCAGAACTTCAGCTCAAGCCCTGATGAATAGCTGAATGATCACTGAAAGACTAAGAGGGTCCATGACTTTATGCTAATAGAATGTTCATACATCAGGGGATCCTTATCAAAGAGCACAAAAGGAAATCTACAGTTGCTGGTATAAGGCTGGATTTTAAGTTAGTGATGCCTGGTGATTAACAGTGGTGATGTGCTGGTATCATTTGATTCCATGCTTCCTCTCTTTCAAGCTTTGCATCTGTTTTCTAAAGTTAAAACAGTAGTGGCACACTATTATTATTTTATTCACAAGTTATTACCAATATTCCATTCTTTCTTTCTTGTCATTCATGCTTGAAATAGAGTCTTAGGATTTATGTTTTCAAATATGATTGGTGTGTGTGTGTGTGTGTGTGTGTGTGTGTGTGTGTGTGTGTGTGTGTGTGTGTGAGTACATGACCTCAGGTACCTGGGGGATGCATCAGATTCCCAGGAGAGCTGCAGTTACTAATGATTATGATTCTCCCTGTGTGGGTGCTGGGAACCAAACCTGGATCCTCTGCAAGGGCAGTGAAACTCTGAACTACTCACTAAGCCATCTCTTAATTTTTGTCCCGTGTCATAGAGTGGATCATGGTATTGGAAATCTCACAAGGCAAACAAAACTTACAGATTATTTTTTATGTACTTTTGACAGTTCTGTGCCTGTATTCACTGTAATGTGAACCTGTAAGCCTTGCTTATCCTCTTCCTGTTTTTATAGACCATCCTCTTCTTCCCAATAGACAGCCCCTGTTCCACTTTAACATATTTTTTGTTCAAGCCTTATGCAAATAGCCATAGCTGCTGTGTGATCATGATTACATCAATTAGGTCATATCCTGAACACATCATTTCACAAGACGCCCCATCCTCCAGCTCTTACTATATTTTTGTCCAATTTTCCACTATGTTCTCTGCATCATGCAAGGATTTTTATCAGTTATGATAAAAATCAGCATTTTTATCAGTTATGAATCTCTATATTAGTCACTGTCCCTTGAAAAAAGAAATTTCTCTGGCCCAGGCACATAGCAATACTATCTAAGAATATAAATATCAATATTTAGAGGCATTTTGGCTACATATCAATTTATCTTAGTATTAGTAGTACATTTCCTGCTGATAGTTTGACCAGGTCTACAGAGATAGCCAGGTGTGTATTTCTTCCCACGAGAGATCTTTAGATCCAATAAAAAAGATGTTAGTTATCCCTAAAAAATTTTAATGTGTGACTAGGGAATCCCAAAGTCTCCCATACATTTTTGAGAGAATTTCAAAAATTTAGACATTTGTATGCCTATATTCCTTTATTTACTAGCACATCGAGAGTATGTAGAGAGTATTAGTAGTCCATGTATACATCTGTGGCTGTATTTGAGCACTTTATTTTTATATTACCTGCCTCTCTCCAAGGAGATTATCTTGTGAGCAGGATATTTTTCTAATTACATTTTTTTAAATTCTAGCACCTAACCAGAGACTGGCACAGTGCATGGAGCCAGTCAGTGTTTGCTGAATGAATACATAAATGAATGCCTAAAGAATACATATGTAATTTACCCTTTTATAAATGAAATATTTGAATTTGTCTACAAAAGTTGTCCTGTCCTTAGTAGTTGAATCTCCAGAGGTGTCTGTACATTTGCTGAGTAAATATTTATTAAGCATTTGCAAAGCACCATAATACTAGAAGGTGGTGACAAGAGAAGGACTGGCCAACTTGGATGCCTTTGGTATTGGATTTAGTAAGAGTAGTTTGCATGCCATGTTCAAGAAAATAGCTGGCTGCAATGTTCAGATAAGTGAGTAGATGTTGATAATACACAGAAAGTGGGGCTCGAGAGATGACTCAGTGTTTGAGTGTGCATTGCTCTTGTAGATGACTAGCAGTATCTATAATCAAATATATATATGAAGGCAAGAAGAAGGAGGGAGGAAAGGAGCAATGAGACAAAAATCATAAAAGGATTATCTAGGAGTCAGAATAACTAGATCTATTCTCATCTGTGCTGTGATTTGCCTTCCCATCTGCTAGGAATAATAATTCTCACCTCCTACATACTTTGCAGGTTGCTGTGAAAGAATATTAGAAATAATGACTTTGATCTTCTCAGAAAAAGAGGCTGTGTTTGCACAAAACACTGTATTAGTTCAATCAGGGTAAAATTGGCTTTTGCTTTCAACAAGGACAAAATTGTTAAAGGTGGAAAAGTCTGCATGGAATGAATTACGCAATTAGATTCCTCTCCACACGGCTTAAAGGAACTCAATTTGTGCCCCCAGAAAGGAGTAGGTAAGCCTGGGAAAAAGCCACAAGATGCTGTTCTATTTCTGCAAGATGAGCAGGTAGCTGGCGCTCCCTGGAGTTGCTGCAGCTTGGCTTCCTCTGAGACAGTTGCAGGAAGGCTTGATTCCTGCTCTCAGAGGAGTGAGCAAAGGAAATGCACCATGCTTTTCAAAATGACTGTGCTCTTCCTTCTCTGGAGCTTCTCTCCTAGAACACAATTTTTTTTTCTGGTCTCAAGGGAAAACTTAAAGCAGCTTAATTGGCACATCCCCAAGCTGTGCAGGCTAAGCCCTATGCAGACATGAAGCCAACCAGCTGTGATTAGCATGGTGTGATCTAAAGGAGGTCTGCTGCAAAAACACTCCATTCCCATCTGCCAGCAGCTGGGCGTGCTTCAAGTAAGAACTTTGCTCCAGAACATGACTGGCAAATTGCCCTTTACCTGGGCAGGTAATATATTCTCTAATGAGTATTTTGGAATTCTTCTCTCTGTGTTAACCCTAAAGGAGCTACAGCAAAGAATGACAGTTTGTGCAGAAGGCTCTTTTGGCTTTTAAAGACCATTCCATGTTTGTGAAAACAGCACTCATGTGATTGTAAACATCTCTTCAGGTTGAAGATCATATCTCAGATACTCTATCACCTCAATTTTGGCAATGCCCAATAGGGCGCATCAGTCAAGAGGAAAAGCAGGGCCAGTAGGGATTTGTTCCAGGAAAATGGCTTAGACATATTCTGTACATATGATCTTTGTGTTGTAACTCATTCTGAAGTATCATTTGTCTGCCTATAATAGGCAAGTGTAAATATCAAGATGGATTTATTTTTAATAGCATGCAGTAATTTATTCATATTAACCAATGACTTCTTTAACTTTCTCCATTTGTGGTGCCCATTTAGTTTGAGAAAATTTTTTATTATTTCAGGCATATATGTATATAAGATAGGTATAAAATTCAAACAATGATAAAAATCATAAGGATACTTATTTAAATAATTCTTTAATATAACATAATTTTGTCATTTGCTAAAGATAAGACAAATTTACATGCTGTGTTGGATATGCTTATTTATTTTACACAAAGAGTTAAATCTTGGCTGGATATTTGATGCTGCGGCACACAGAACATTCTAAATACCTTTCAGACTTGATTGATATTTTGATTGTATAATCATCAATGCTGAATATGCTGCTTCACATAAACACAAAAAGCAAAATGGCAGAAGTGTGATTTGGACCATTTCAGACATTGTTAGAAATTTGTCCTAATTCCAATCCAAAATTAATTTATTGATTCTTTTCTGAAACTCAAAGTCAGCATCTCAAATAACAACTTTTAAAATCAACATTCTATCACAATTCAACTCAAAACTATGGTAATTTCATGTTAAGAACTGATGGCAGTAAAATAACTCTTTGCCATAATAAAACTGTTAATGTTTTTCTAAGAGCAGAAATCTTTGTGTGTATTATAACAGTGCTGAAATTCATAAAATCCAGTCATTGAGTCTGAGTGAAGGTGTATCAGGCAGTGTGTTCTCCTGTTGTGTAGACTGACAACACATGCAATTCAAAGCATTCAGAAACCCCGGCTGCAGTGAAGTTCTGTGCTCCAACACACGTGAGTGCTGCTACAAACACCTGGGATTCATCAAGGAGTAGATTTTTGAATGAACTTTTGGTCTTTGCATTTCAAGATGCCTTTTACTGTCACCAGATTTTTCTCATCCATCTCACTTTCAGTTGGCATCATGGCCCACATATTAGGAAGATGGAACTTGCTAGAATATGGATGTTTCTATCACATACTGTGCATCTTCATACATAGAGTCCGGCTCTCTCTTGCTTCACCCCACCTGTCTTTACATCTGCTTCCCATCATGGTTGTTGGCAATCTTGTGTTTCTATTTGCTCAGAGAGGAATGTAAGTGAGATCTTTGAGCTGATTAGTCAGCAAATCCCTTCCCATCCCCTAAACACAGGTAAAACACCCAACACTTTCTCACTATTCCACTGTTTCCACATTGGTCTAAGGCTTAGACTCTTCCAGGTATGTCTCATCTTTCAACATTGTAGTAAATCATTGTTATCTACAAAGCTTATGCTCAAGAGCTGCACAATCAAGTTACCAAAATATTTCACAAAAAANTCATAGTGCTTTAAGAAAATTTTTGTTTTGTGTTGGGCTGCATTCATAGGTATTCTGTTCTGCATATGGCTTTATGTGGCTCATGGGTCATAGGCTGAACATACCTGAAAGCTCTACTAATTCCACTTGTGACATGACTTCATGACTTAGAATATTAAATACAGTCAATGGTAAGTCCTTGCATGCATCAGTGACTGGTCATATGGGCCCCATTACTTATATCATCCTGATTATTGCTTTAGCCTTTGATTTTATCATCATCAATGCTGGATATGCTGCTTCATATAACTATATAGTGCAAAATGGCAGACGTGTGCATCTGATCCATTTGGCCATGTTATCTCCCCAGATGCCTTGTTGATGCAAATCTGATTTTCATGAAGTCACTTCATCTAAGATCTTTATCCTGAATACCACATTTAAAACTGCAATCTGTGTTTCACCCATAACTTCACCCCTATAATATCTTAAAATTTCTCCTTTATACTTTCTAGGGTATGACTTAATTTACTTATTTATCCACTATCATGCCTGTCTATGAGATGGGGATCTTCTCTCTTTTGTATATTCCTGTATACATCAGAATAATGCCTGACGCAATGCAGGCATGCAATGAATATTTGTTAGACTGATGCCTGCAGAGACCACTTCAGATGTCTTTTTAGAGAATGTTGTGTTTCCTTATAGGCTCCTGCCAAATACTTAGAAAATCCACTTGCCATTGAATTACGTGAAACTAACGCTTGAATTGTTTCTACAGTTTGTATTTACAGAGGAGAAAATTACAACTAAACTTGCACTCTTGCAAATGTTTGAAAATTGTCCCAGTTATTTGCTTGTATCAAGTGTCAGTGCTTACGGAAAAATCTCCTTTGCAAGATTGACTGTTGTTCCAGAAGCACAAAGGGACAACACCAGACATGAACATAAAGGAACACAAAGGCTCCTCATTTAAGGCTAACGTGCTTTTCTGAAGTTAAATCTCAAGCCTTTCCCTCAGAAATTCAAAGATTGGCAAGTGAAAGATGTTTGCATAGCTTGGAAATTGGGTCCAACCAAGCACAACAGATATTCAGAAAACTGAAAAGAATGACAGTCTAAAAAGTAACACGGANAAATTTTCAAGCAGAGTAAAAATCCTGGCATTTCAAGGAGGTGTAAAAGCAAATACATGTTCCATTAGGGAGACTGGAAGGCGTGTTTCCATGGTATTAAAATATGTGCTTGATGTGGAAATCCTTTGCTTCTGTGTGCTCGTATTTGATATTGCTGTGTATGAAGCATAGTTACAATGGAAGACTATTTTTTGCTTTCCCCTCCCCTCCCTCCCTTTTTTTTTCCTTCCCATGCCTTTCCCATCCCTCCTCCCCTTCACCCCTTTCTTTCCCTGCCATTACCCCTTCCTTTCTTTCCTCTCCTTCTATACCTCATTTTATCTCATTCCATCTCTTCATTTTTCCCTTTAATTTTTCTTTTAGTATTAATGTTCTCCCATTTTCCTCCCCCTCCTCCCTGCTCCACTGCATTCATTTCTTTCTGGAATACATTTTATATGCTCAAGCTTCTGACATTACCGTATTATTTAGCATCCCTTGGCACCAAGATTTATGGCATAGCCTCAGATATCCTTAACTTCCAGATATATTTTTGTTTTGCAGTATGTTTTTATATTTACACTGCATTGAGACTCACATGAGTGGTGACTGCTTACATAGTATCAGATGATGGGTATATTCAGCTCAAATTGACACACAGACACACATACATATCTTACAGATCATCCTTGATAAAAGCTACAAACTTCCTGATCAATGACCTATTTAAATGTTTCACAGTAGAAAAAGCTAAAACACACTGCAGTCCATAGTTTAAACACAAATATATTAATATAACAAGGTGGCAGCATGCATTAATTTGGTTTTCTCCAATGCATATATATTAGTACAATGTATTATATTTATATAACTCAAGTGGATTGTGAATATAAATTTACTATTAAGTAGTTAAAGCACTTTCAAAGGATAAAAAACAACTAAATGAATAATAAATGCAGAGAAGAAACAAGTCTTATTATAGAAGAATTTCCACTCGTGAATGTTGGGGGAATGAAGGAAAGGGACCAGCTTTTGGTAATAATGACCAATAAAGATGACTGACTGGAGATGAGGAAGAACTCATCACAGGAGACACATGCCATCAGTCATTATAAAGGGTTTGTTAAGAGCTATGTTAGCAAACTGATTCTCCAGAAAAAAAACAAAACAAAAACAAAAAACCGAAGCTTAACTTTTGCCAATTTCTGTGTTATAAATACTCCCATCATAATCAGTTTCTACTAACCATATGATTTCACTCAATATCAAGTTGGGAGGAAACGCCCAATTCACTTCCTGTGAACCACTATGAACTACCTACAGCACATCACTTTGTGTGCAGTCAATATTCCGAGTTCTCTGAGTCTGTCACAGAAGAAGTATGTTCCTGCTGATAACTTGATTTTGGATATTTGTCCTCTAAAATCAGAACACATTGCTACCCATTTGGAGGTGATTTGCTGAGGATTCTGGGAAACTCATATTTTCTTTTATGTGTCTGCTAGAAAGAGATATCTGAATGAATCAGCCAATGTGGTTGTCCTTATGAACATAATATCAAACAGATTTTCTAGAGTCCTTTGTACACATTCTTCAGAAGGAGATGTCTACATGGACCAGATGTATTCATAAAATCATAATGCCTTATTATTCATGTTGGAGGAGACCCCTTGACTCCTCCAAGGGGGACCGTGGATCAGTTTATACATTGTCACTGTCATGCACTGAACCTTTTTGTTGATGTTGGTAACATAGCAATGGAACAAAAACAACAACAAAAAATAGCTAGTGGGCATTTGTTTACTCTTGCCACAATTTCAGAGGCAACGCACATGCCTCATGCATGCCAGGTAAGCACTCTGCCAATTGAGGCATATTTCCAGCCCTCTCTCTAATTTTCTGATTAAAATTATTTAGAACTTGGGAGTAAAGTAGGTAAAGTGCTTTCTATGAAAGCACAAGGACCTAATTTCAGATCCCCAATATCCTCTTAAAAGTTAGGCATGGTAGGGTACCACACTTCCATAACCCAAATGCTGGGGGTGGGATGGAGTCAGGAAGATGGATGAAGGAAGACTTGCATTCCAGAAAGTCTAGCTGGAAGGGCATGCTCAAGCTCCAGATTTAGTGAGAGATCCTGTCTCAAATAATAGGGTGGAGAGTGCTAGCAAGGTAGCTCAGCACTTGAGAGTGCTAGCTGCTCTTTCAGAGGACCAGAGTTCAGTGCCCAGCACCCACACGGAAGTGTGGAAGTTCACAACTGTCTGTAACTGCAGCCACAAAAGAACCGATGCCCAGAACCTAACATCCTTTTCTGGCCTCTGAAGACCACTGAATACAGGTATAAACACACACACACACACACACACACACACACACACACACACACACGTGTGCGCATGCAACAAAAATTTGAAGTAAGGTGGCAAATGACAGAAGATATCAGACTTAACCTCTGACCTTCGTATGTGAATACATGGGTGATGTACATGTACATACACATTCATACACAATAATATTCTGCACAGTAAGTCATTATTGTTCTTGTGCTGTCTCCTTGTTCCACCTTACTTTGTTGTGAGCTTCCTGTCTGGGTTTGTGTATTACTCATTGTAACACAAATCAGAAAGTATGACACTCTGAAAGCTTTTGAAGCCATGGAAAGGTGAAAAAGAACTTGAACCATGGACACCATATGGCTGTTCCTTTACTTAAAAAACATGTCATGTATATCATATATTAGTTTACAGAGGCTGAAAGTTTTAATAATTTTATCACTTGCACTCCTCATGAGAAAGCTTGTAATATATTTCTATGTGTTATGAGAGTGTATACATAATCAAATATATATAGATAACCATGTCTCTTTAATTAGAAGCTGCAGCTTCATAAATGCAAACACCCAATGTCATCATTCTTCAAACTCTGCATGGAACTTCTTGTAGGAGAGAAGTGAAAATTGGAAAGTAACTTAGAGATCATTTCCTCGAGCTGCAGACAAAGACGTCGTCCGAACTAAAGACACAGTAGTGCAGCATCCGTAGCTTGTAGTGGCGCTGGCTGAGAAAGTAGGTCATTGGATTCCTGTGCCTTTGCTCCTCTATGATTCTGTGATTCAGCCTGTGATCAAGATCGAAGTGACGGACGCCCAAAGCTTGTTATCAGCCAACTGTACTAGGTGATTTTATCTGTGTGGATTTTGACCAAACCCAAGTAGGCTACTGATTAAAAACCCAAATGCCAACATGGAGGATTTCGTTTTCACACCTTCCTCCTTTTCCCGAGTCCCCTCCACCATGGCTAAGGGTAGGTTCTTTCAGAGAATGTTTAATAAGATGTAAGCCAAGTACTGCTCTCTAGACCCCCATAAAAGTTGTCCTTCCACAGAAACAGACTGAGCTGAAGAGAAGAGCTTAAACCCCTCTCCTCTCCTCCCACAGCTATCTGTTGTAAGAGATACAAAAACACAAAGCTGAGGAAAGGATGGTATCACATTGTCGGTGGCGTATCCTCTGACAGGAGTTCCTGTTGAAGGTCTTGTGTTCCAGTACGCTAGGAACAGGAAGTCATTGTTTGTCTGCAGCTCTGCAGCTGTGTGTTGTGTTCAGCGCTTCCAGATTTGTTTTCCTCTGCAACAAAGCTGACTACGCCTTCCTCATCAACAGGCTGCTGCACCTGCGTTACCTACTGTCCTCTCACGCCTCTACCAGATATTTCCTGTTCTCTCTCTTTGCCTAACTTTCCTTTATTTCCCTGTGGTCAATGCAGTTTTTCTATCCTTAATCTGCTTTTGTTGTTGTTCTCTGCACTGTTGGAGATGCAACCCAGGGTTTCAACTGCACACATACTGAAAATTTATAGCTATCCCATAAAGGGGGTTTTGCTCAATAGGTCGATTCCTCAAAGGAGAAATCAGTGTCCGAATTGACCCTGTTTTCATATTCTGTAAGTCGGGGTTGTCACAGACATTCCCTTGGCCTTCTTTTCTTTTCTTTTTTTTTGCCTGTGTTGGGGCTTAGCCCCAGATTGTTGCACAAGGTGGGCAAGTATTCCGCAGTGAGCTGTACTCACAGTTTTCTGGTGTATTAATTTAAGAAGTCCTATATTCAGTTATGCCATTCTGTTCCTCTCACAGGAAAGAAATTGAATCTGGACATTCAGAAGTATTCTTCTAGGTATAAAAATATGAACATGCAGATAGAGTATAAAAATAATCATATAGGCACACATGTTCAGATAAAAATAATACACAAGGGACCAAAAATGTTTGTCCTTTTAAAAGCTAATTAGGAAGTACAAAACATTTTACTTTTACTCTTCTTTACTTGGTTACTTAAGTTTTCAATGGTTGTTCTGTCACTGTTTGATGTCTGAAAACTTCTGGGTTTTTGTCTTCTGTGGCAGGAAATGGAACTGACTTCTCACAGTAACACAGAAAGTGATGTTGGAGTCCTGAGATTCCTGTGGTCTCTCATTGGTCCCATCAAAGCCTTTCCTGGTCCCCCTCTATAGCTTCCTTGTCTCTATCTTGTGACATCCCTTTGAGTCATGACTCATGAGGATAATCTTCTGTTCTTGTCCTACCTATCCAATTCCAAGGGAGCTACTTGTGTTGTCCTAAAATTAAAATTTGATTTTGTCAAACTATTTCATAGAGCATTCTAGTGAATTTTTTTCTTTTACTCAAACTGATGAAATCTCTTAAGGTCTAACTCTGACTTGTAAATTGGCAGCCACCCCCGCAAACGGTCTATTTTTTGTAAAATTGGTTCAATGCTTACTTAATGGGAGAAGGTTTTTTTTTTTTTTTCTGGTTTTCTGAATTTTTTCCTTTCATTAAAGATAGATTTTTCTCACATAATATATCCTGATTACACCTTCCCCTCCCTCTTCTTCTCCCAGTTCCTCCCACTTCCCCTCTCAACCAGATTTATTCCCTTTCTGTCTCTCATTAGAAAACAAACAGGCTTCTGAGGAATAACAATATAATATAATATAATATAATATAATATAATATAATATAATATAATATGGTAAAACAAAACCTAACACATCTGAGTTGGACAAAACAAACAAACAGAAGGATAAGAGTCCAAGAGAATGTACAAAAATCAGAGACCCACTCCTTCACACACTCAGGAATCTCGACAAAATACTAAACTGGAAGCTATGATTTATATGCAGAGGACCTGGTACAGTGACTTACAGGTGCTGTGCATGCTGTCTCAGTCTTTGTGAGTTTATGTTTTGATCGTGTGACTTTAGAGGCCATTACTTTCTTGGTGTTCTCCATTCCCTCTGACTCTTACACTCTTTCTTCCTCCTCTTATGTAGGGTTCCCTGGGCCTGAGAGGAAGGATTTGCTGGAGACATCCTATTTATGTGTTCCAAGGTCTCCCACTCACTGTACAATGTCTGGCTGTAGGTCTCTGTATTTGTTCCCATCTGCTGCAGAAGGAAGCTTCTCTGATGATGGATGAGCAAGGCACTGATCTATAGATACAGCAGAATGTCATCAGGAGTCATTTTATTGCCTTTTTTTTAGAACAGTAGAATTTCATTTTATCCTATGTCCCTAGACTGTCTATTCTCAGGTTCTTGGTCATTCAAGCAGTGTCTGATATGGTTTCCAACTCATGGAATGGGTATTAAATCAAATGAGAAATTGGTTGGTTACTCAAATAAGCTTAGTGTCACCATTGCTCTAGCATGTCTCACAGGCAGGAAAACATTATAGATTGAATGTGTTTTGGCTGGGTTGATGTATACATTTCTTTTTTGGTAGCAGGTAGAGTACTTTATAGCAAGATTTCTTGTCGGACTATCTTTGGACTGCCAGTTTGCAAATTATGACCTGGAGACTTATTATACCTGGAGACTTATTATTAATTATGAAAGCTTGACCTTAGCTTAGGCTTTTTCCCAACTAGCTCTTATAACTTAATTAACCCACTTTTGAAAATCTATGTTCTGCCACATGGTTCTGTTACCTCTCTTCCATCCTGCACCTCCTGTTTTCCTCTCTGTTTAGATCTGTACCCCATATTTTAATTGGATTATTTGTGTCCTTGATATCCAGTTTTTTTCAGTTCTTTTTATATTTTGGATATTAGTCCTCCAATCAGATGTGTAAGTGGCAAAATGCTTTCCCATACTATAAGCTGCCACTTTGTCTGAATGATGGTGTACTTTGCTTTATAAAAGTGATTCAGTTTTATGAAATCCTATTTATTAAATTCTTGATCTTAGTGCATGTAATAACAGTTTTCTGTTCAGAAAGCCTTTTCCTGTGCCAATGAGTTCCAGACTATGCCCCATTTTCTTTTTATCTAATTCATTGTATTTGGTTTTATGTTGAAGTCTTTGATCCATTTGGAGTTGATTTTTTTTTTTCGGGATGATAAATATGGTCCTATTTGGACTCTTCGGCATGCTGCTGTCCACTTCGACAAGAACCATTTGTTGAAGATGTTGTAGTTTTGTATAGTGTGCATTTCTAGCTTATTTATCAAACATCAGTTGTCCATAGGTGTGTGGATTTATGGCTTTGTCTTCAGTTCGACTCCATGATCAACATGTCTGTTTTTGTGCCAATACCATGATATTTTTTATTACTATAGCTTTATAGTACAACTTGAAATTGAGTTTGGTGAGACCTCCTGCACTTTTTTTTTATTATTCAGTATTGTTTTGGCTATCCTTTTATTTGTTTGTTTCCATATGAAGCTGAAAATTGTCCTTCAAGAACTATGAAGAATTGTGTTAGAATTTTAATGGGAATTGCATTGAATCTGTAGATTGCTTTTAGTTGGAGGGCCATTCGTACTCCGCTAACACTACCAATCTATGAGCATGGGAGATCTTTCCATCTTCTGATGTATTCTTTAATTTTTCTCTTCAATGACTTGAATTTTTTACCATAGAAGTTTTTCACTTGCTTGGTAAGAGATATTTCAAGATATTTTATATTTTATATTATTTGAGGCTATCGTGAAAGATGCTGTTTCTCTGATTTCTTTGCCAGTCTGTTTGTCATTTGCATGGGCTACTGAATTTTGTAAGTTAATCTTTCATCCAGCTACTTTATTCAAAGAGTTTACCAGCTGTAGGAATTCCCTAGTGGAATTTTAAGGATCATTTATATATCCTATAATATTATCTGCAAATAAAGATACTTCTACTTCTTTCTTTTGAATTTGCATCCCCTTGATCTTCTTCAGCTGTTTTATTGCTCTAGCTAAGACTTCAAGTACTATATTGAATAGATATGGAGAAAGTGGACAGCCTTGTCTTGTTCGTGATTTTAGTGGAATTGCTTTGATTTTTCTCTCCATTTGCATTGATGTTGGCTATGGGCTTTCTGTCAACCGTCTTTATTATGTTGAGGTGGGTTCCTTGTATACCTAATATCATTAGCACTTTTATTGTGAAGGGGTGTTAAACTGCATCAAAGGCCTTTTCTGCATCTAATGAAATGATCACGTGATTTTTGTCTTTCAGTTTTTTATATGGCAAATTACATTATTGATTTACGTATGTTGAACCAACCCTGCATCTCTGGGATGAAGCATACTTGATCATGGTGGAAGATCTCTTTGATGTGTTTTTGAATTTGGTTTGCAAGTATTTTATTGAGAAATTTTGCATCTATGTTCATGAAGGAAATTGGTCTGTAATTCTTTCTTTGCTGGGTCATTTTGTAGTTTGGGTATCAGAGTAGTTGGGGCCTCATAGAATAAATTGGGCAATGTTCCCTTTGTTTCTATTTTGTGGAGAAGTTTTAGGAGTATTGGCATGAACTCTTCTTTGAAAGTCTGGTAGAATTCTGCTCTAAAACCATCTGGCCCAATGGTTTTTGGCTGAGAGACTTTTAATAACTGTTTCTATTTCACTCAGCATTATAGTGCTATTTAAATTTGCTTATCTGTTCTTGATTTAACTTTGACAAGTGGTATGTATGGAGAAAAATGTCCATTTCTTTTAGATTTTCCAATTTGATGAAGTTTTTTTTTCTGAGACAGTGTTTCACTGTGTAGCTCTTGATTTCCTGGAACTTGCATTGTAGACCAGGATGGCCTCAAACTCANAGAGATTTGGTTGCCTCTGCCTCTACCTCTGAGCACTAAGATTGAAGGTATGTGCCTCCACCACCCAGCTGTAGCACATGTTTTTAAAGCATGTTCTTATGAACATCTGGTTTTCCTCAGTGTCTGTTGTTATGTCCTTTTTTCATTTCTAATTTTGTTATACTCTCTCTTGGCTTTTTAGTTAATTTAGACAAATGTTTGTTAATCTTATTTATTTTCTTGAAGAACCAACTCTTTGTTTCATTGATTCTTTGTACTTTCCTTTTGTTTTCATTTGTTTCTATTTTATTGATTTCAGCCCTGAGTTTGATTATGTCTTGACATCTACTCCTTTGGGGTGTGATTTCTTCTTTTTCTAGAATTTTCAAGTGTGTTGGTAAGTTACTAGAATGAGATCTTTCAGGTTTATTTATGTAGGCCGTTAGTGCTATGCACTTACCTCTTAGAACCACTTTCATTGTGTACCATAAGCTTTTGAGAATTGTGTATTCATCTTCATTCATTTCTAGAAGTCTTTAATTTCTGTCTTGACCTCTGTTTCATTCAGTGGAGAATTGTTCAGTTTTGATGAGTTATAAGCTTTCTTTTGTTTCTGCTGTTGTTGGTGTCCAACTTTAATTGTGGTAGTCAGATAGAATGTACAGTGTTAACTTAGTTTTCTTGTATCTGTTGTGACTTGCTTTGTGTCTGATTATGTGGAGTTTTGGAGAAAGTTCCATGAGAGGCCGAGAAGATGGTATTTTTTTTGTGTGTGTGTATTAGGGTGAAATGTTCTNTTAGGTCCATTTGGTTTGTAACATCAGTCAGCTCAAGCATTTCTCTGTTTAGTTTCTGTCTGGATGACCTGTCTGTTGGACAGAGTCGGGTAATTGAAGTCCCCACTATCACAGTGTGAAGATCAATAAATGATTTAAGCTGTAGCAGTGTTTCTTTTACAAACATGGTTGCCTTTCTGTGTGGTGCATAGATGTTAAGAATGGCAGTGTCTTCTTGGTGGATTTTTCCTTTGATGAGGATGAAGTATCCATCCCTATCTCTTCTGATTAATTTTGGGTTGATTTTGGTCAATTTTGTCAGTTTTAAAATGGCTCCACCAGCTTCTTTATTTGGTTCATTTGCCTGGAATATTTTTTTCCAGCCTTTTACCCTGAGGTGTTGTCTATCCTTGCTGTTACAGGGTGTGTTTCTTGGATATAGCAGAAGGATGGAACCTGTTTTAGCATACATTCTGTTAGTCTGTGTCTTTTTATTGGGGAATTGAGAACACTAATGTTGAGCAATAACAATGTGCAGTGTTTGTTGATTCCTGTTACTTTGTTGTTGCTGTTGTTGTTGGTGGTGGTAGTGTATAGTGTGTGTGTGTGTGTGTGTGTGTGTGTGTGTGTGTGTTTCTCCTCTTGCTTTGCTGGACTGGGATCATTTATTCCTTCTGCTTTCTTGAGGTGGTTAACCTCTTTAGCTTGGAGGTTTCCTTCTAGTGCCTTCTGAATGTCTAAATTTCTAAATAGGTATTGCTTAAATTTGATTTTATCATGGATTGTCTTGTTTTCACTGTGTATTGTGATTGGAAGTTTTGCTGGGTAAAGTAGTCTGGGTTGTATCTGTGATCTCTTAGAGTCTGTAGAACATCTGTCTAGGCCACTTTGGCTTTTAGAGTCTCCATTGTGAAGTTAGGTGTTATTCTTACAATTCNGACTTTATATGTTACTTGGTCTATTTCCTTGCATCTTTTAATATTTTTTATTTGTTCTACACATTTATTGTTTTGGTGATGTGCCAAGGAGACTTTCTTTCCTGGTCCAGTCTATTTGGTGTTCTTATGCTTCTTGTACCTTTATAGGTATTTCCTTTTTTAAGTTATGGAAATTTTCTGCTATGATTTTTTAAAAAATATTTTCTATGCTTCTGAACTGGGTTTCTTCTCCCTCCTCTATTCTCATTACTCTTAGATTAAGCATTTTTACGGGGTCCCAGGTTTCCTGGATGTTTTATGCCAGGAGTTTTTCAAATTCAACATTTTCTTTGCCCAGGGTATCCATTTCTTCTCTTATGTCTTCAATGTCTGCCATTCTTTCTTCCATCTCTTGGCTATTCTGTTAGCGACCTTGCCTCTGTTTCCTGTTTGAGTTCCTAAAATTTTCTTTTCTGTATTTCTTTGTATTTTGGATTTTCTCTGTTGATTCTATTTCCACTTCCAGGTCTTGAACTGTTTTATTCATTTCCTTCATCTGTTTATTTCTTTGTTGTTATTATC
This sequence comes from Neotoma lepida, assembly GCA_001675575.1. NCBI lineage: Eukaryota > Metazoa > Chordata > Mammalia > Rodentia > Cricetidae > Neotoma > Neotoma lepida. Next base: position 18,690 of record LZPO01097485.1, read on the forward strand.
ATGTTTTTTTTTTTGAGACAGGGTTTCTCTGTGTTACAGCTCTTGGAACTCGCTCTATAGACCAGGCTGGCCTCAAACTCACCCCATATCTGCCTGCCTCTGCCTCCCAAGTGCTGGGATTAAAGGTATGCACCACCACTGCCTGGTCTTCAGAGATTTCTTTAAGGGAATCATTCATTTCTTCTTGATGGACCTCTATCATATTTACAAAGACCATTTTAAGGTCATTTTCTTGTGCTTCAGCTATGTTGTAATACTCAGGGCCTGCTGCAACATAGCTGAAACAAATGTATTAATTTCTTCTATAGTGTCTTCAATGCCTGAGATTCTGTCTTTCATCTCTTGTATTGTTAGTGAGGCTTGTCTCTGAGATTCCCGCTTGAATTCCTAAATTTTTCATTTCCAGATTTCCCTCAGTTAGGTTTTCTTAATTGGTTCTATTTCCACTTTCAGGTCTTGAACTGTTTTATTAATTTTCTTTCACTGTTTGTTTTCATAGATTTATTCATTTCCTCTTTAAGGACCTCTACTATATTCATAAGGGCTGTTTCTTTTTGTTGTTGTTGTGGTGGTGGTTGGTTTTCTTTCCTTTGTGTGTGTGCGTGTGTGTGTGTGTGTGTGTGTGTGTGTGTGTGTTTCAGCTATATTGGAATACTCACGACCTGCTGTGGTAGAGTTTCTGGGCTCTAGTGGAGACATATTGTCCTGGCTGTTATTGATTGCTTTTATACTGGTGTCTGGGAATCTGGGATTGGGAAGGCTGTAATTCTAGGTGCTGATAACTTGTTTTGTCTTTGTTGGGTAGGTGTTTTGTTCCTTGGTTTCTGTTGCCCTTTCTGTTTCTTAGGAGAGTGTGGTGGCTGTGTGTTGCCTGATAGGAAATTCTTCTGGGATTCTGATAGGTATGGCCATGGGAGGTTCTAGGTATTTGGAGTTGAAATGTAGGAATGGGGATGGGATAAGAGCGAGTTGTTCAGGGGGTCCCTAGAGAGATGAGATCAAGGTGTTCTACCATGGGAATGGGGAGAGTGAGGAGAGGCCTCAGCAGGTGGTCTGCTACAGAGCTGGGGATGAGAATAGGGCAATGGACTTGGAGGAGAAGAGGGAGAGGTGAAGATCTGCAGTTAGCCTACCTGCTTCAATGGCCAAAATGGAATTGGCAAATCTGCAGATCAATTTACTTTCTTTAAAATTGATTCAATATTTACTTAATGGGAAAAATTTCTTGTTGTTTTTCTGAATTTTATTTTTTATTTTATTTCATTTTCTTTTCTTTGAGACAAGGACTTCTGACCAGACTGGCTTGGCACTCACTGTGTTTACTCTATAGTTAGGCTAGCCTCAAATTCACAGCACTCTCTGTGTATGTGTATATGGTATATGTGTGTGAAATATACATGTGTCTGTAGGCATACACACGACATACCTGTGATAGGTGTTCATTTGTGTGGAGGTGAAAAAATGACATTGAGTGTCCTTCTTTATTGCATTCCACCTTATTCCCTTGAGACAGGTGCTCTTAAGTCCCAGAGAGCCTCTTGTGTCTCCTCTACCAGTGCTTCGGATAGAAGCATACACAGTAGAAAGCCATACCTTGCCTTTTTGTTGTTGTTTATTTGTTTCTGCTATTTTTATTTGTTTTTTTTTTTTCAAGACAGAATTTCTCTGTGTATCCCTGGCTGTCCTAGAACTCCCTCTGTAGACCAGGCTGGCCTCAAACTTACAAAGATCTGCCTGCTTCTGCCTCCCGAGTGCTGGGATTAAAGGCGTGCGCCACCACCACTTGACTCATACCTTGCTTTTTATGTAGGTGCTGTGGATTCTAACTCAGGTCCTCACNCTTGTAAAGCAAGCAATCTTACCTCCTAAGCCGTCTCCCCAGCCTCACGTCTCACAAAAGTTACTCTGTCTTGTGCACAAAGTAAGCAAATAAGCATCCTGTATGGAACTCTCTTTTAAGAATCATGCAACACTTCCCCTTGGTTTCTAAATCTTTTCTTTCCCTGTTTCCTTTGAAGCCAGCTTCATTGTTGAGGGAGGGAGTCTGTAGTTGTGCTGATTAACCAGAACAGGACACGATAAAAATGCTTAGATAGCATGGGTCTGAGCTGCAGTGTGTGTCAGTTGCGGTTCCTTTAACCATTTTCTCACTTCAGGATGTTTGTGTTGCTGGCTTCTAGAACCACAAAACCAAAGCATGCCTTTTCAGTTTTACAAACTTNCTGAGTGAATGGATATCTTATACCTGCTTTCCCCCAAATGTTGATGGCTTCCTACTTTCTCACCCAGCTCGTCTTTCCTTAGTCTATTGGACAAGTTTCTCATTCCTCAGTGTAGAACACAGGGCACTGCATGACTGAGTCCACACACTTCTCATTAGCTGTATTTCCCTTCCCACTCATTCTATTCCCGTACTCCATTTTCTTAAGTGTTCACATCAAAAGCATTATTTGAAACTGCAAAAAGTGACCTTGTCTCTCCTACATTCTGGCCTGTGTCCTTTTCTGATTTGTCTTGGATAGATCTTGGACAGGTTTTACCCACCTTGTGGAAAAAGGTAGCTCACTACAGCTATGGAACTATTGGGTGTGGGATAATGTGCTCATATCTCAAGGTCTGGAAAGAGCTATAGAACTACCAAAGCATTGGGGAGCACCCATGTCAACCCTGCAGTAGAACAGGGAATGAAAACCTGGCCATTTCTCTTCCCACCACAGGCTCATCTTCCATTGTGTTCCACTGAACGGCATCACCAGAATCTTGGGAGCCCATGAAGGTGATCCAGCACCCAGCTTCCTGAAACACAGAACAGGTTGGAGAAGGCACCGAACTTATCAGCAGGTGATGCACACTCCATTAAACTGCAGGTCAGTTATGATTTCCTGAAACTCTGATGTTTCCTTAAGGTGGAGAAATACCTTTGCTCCATGCTGTTCCATCACTGCAGCCCATAAAGGGCACTGTGCAAACATTTCCTTGTTGGTCTCCTCCATGGACAATTGGTTCATTGAAGGAAGTTACTGTAAAAATCGCTGATTTGGGGGATTATGGTCCTTCCTGATGACAGAGGCAGAAAACCATGGGTTGAGGGTCATTGCAAAGCTAGGCTGGAAGAACCTAGATATTTGAAGCTGTCAGTGGTGGTGGTGGGGGGGCTCTGAAGAAGCCTTCACAAGGAGTAGAAATTGAAATTCACTTCCAAAGGGAAGAAATTCTATTTGTTTGTTTACTTCTTTTTAAAATAAAAAAAATATATTGTGTGTTTATTGGTGATCTCTCTTTCCTTCCTTCCTTCCATCCTTCCTTCCTTCTTTCTTTCCTTCCTTCCTTCCTTCCTTCCTTCCTTCCTTCCTTCCTTCCTTCCTTCCTTCCTTCCATTTCTATATACATTGTTTCGAATTTTAAATTTATTTTTTATATTCTCATATGTTATATAGTGCAATCTGATCACACTTAACTACCCCTACCTTACTTCTTTGTTTCTTTTTGTTTTGCAACATGCTTTACTCTACACTGTGTAGCTCAGTCTGGCCTAGAGCTTACTCCATACCTCCAGCTGTCCTCGAACCCACAGCAATCCATCTGTGCTGGGTTTACACACATGAGCCACCAGGCCAGACAAGAAATATTTTCCTTTAAAGAAAAACCTTTGAAACTAGAAAACTTGTAAGAAGCAGATGATAATTTGGTACACATTATTTGTTTTTTGCTGACTNCTATTTTGGAGGTCATATGTATTAGATTTATGTATCTCATTATTCTTATTTTAAATCCATATGTAATGCTTAAGTATATAAAATTCTGGCTTCACAAGCATTCCTTATGAAGAGTTTTCCTATTGTCCCTTTCCATATGAGCCTGGGATGACATGCATTGGGGTACCTTTATGGCATACACATACCATTTTCAAATGAGGACATTCATTACAATTCATTAAATTTGCTCATAAAATGAGCTTGATATCCCATGGGCCAGGTCCATTAAAATAATCTATTTGGCTCAATTATGTACCATTTTTTCCCTATATCCAAAGGCAGTTCCTATGAGTTACTGTGGGCAAAGAGGCCTCACAAGACAGATTCAGGAATGTAGCAGCCAAAATCTAGGGCCTGCACGGAAATTCCTGAATAAAAATATCACAGAGGGAGAGGGAGGACCATATGTCTGTCTGCTGGTGTTCTGTGCTTGGCACTGACTGAGTTCCCAAGGGCTGACTTGCACAGGAGGTAATTATATCATGGCACGTTGTGCTAGGAGGTGTTGACTGCAGAATCTGTGTTAGCTAGTGACACAGGGTCTTCCAGGTTGATCAGAGCAAGTCTATTTTGTTATTATCCATTGAAAAATGTGAGACACATGCATTATCTTTAAAAAGATACAGCATGGATGATAAAAGTTTAGATTCAAGGCATTCTATATTCCCTTTACTTCCAAATAATAGAAGAAATCCTCATGTCAAGAGTCAATATTTTCACTCCGATTTTCATCTCTTCACCTCTCTTTTCAAATTCCTGGAGGTGGGGCATTATTATTGTGGTTACTGTAGATGAGTTTTATGGCAGCATCAAGAAACAATATATGTATAGTATATAACTATATATGTATAGTATATAACTATATATGTATAGTATAGCATGAATCTCTTGTTAGCCTTTAACCCACTGTGGAGTTAAAGATGACTTTGAGCTTCTGACCTTTTTGTGTCCACCTCTTAAGTTCCATGGATCACATAACAGCAATGTGCTACCATGCTCAGTTTATCTGATGGTGGAGACTGAACCTTGAGCTTCATGAATGCTAGGTGAACACTCTGCAAACTGAGCTACATGCCTAGCCAATGATAATAATAATAATAATAATAATAATAATAATAATAATAATAATAATAATGAAATTTTGAAGTCACAAGCAATCATAGTAGGAAGAACACTTGTTTTCAGAATATATGGCACAAGTGTTGTCATTTGTATGCCATTTCTGTAACTTGTCTCCATTCAAAAAAATAGCCATAGTTCTCTCAGTGTTTTAACACTTAGTGAAAAATGTGCCCTTTGTCCCTTGCCAGGTGTGTCACATTTCTGGTTATTTGTCATCTGATTTCACAGCCTGGGGCTGCCAGCACAGCAGGGCAAAACTGCCAGCACCCATCATTTGGCAAGAGCAGTGGGAAGAAGAAGTTGTTCACAAGTGACAGCTGAGAATGCCTGAAGGTCTTAGGGTGAGAACACATAACCCTCTTCATGGAAATGAACCAAGGAGAAAACCAGAAAGAACAGCATGCAATTAGATGGGCAGGTATTCCGTCCCTCCTCAGAGTCCCAGCTCAATCCCAAAACATGCCATGAAATTATTTATAGTCCCTTAAAAGTACATTTAACTGTTTCTTAGCACTTCTCAGTCTTCAGCAAATTTTAAATAGTGAAATAAGGTGGTTTTAGGAAGAATGTGAACTCTGATGTTTGGCACAATGAACTTTTATTTTTAAATGTACTTCCTTGAAATCATATTTAATTATGTGTATACATTTGCGTCTGCATGTAGATCTCTGCTGTCACTGAGTATAACATCCATGGAGGTCAGAAGCAGTTGGATCCTTTGGAGCTGGAATTATAGGTGGTTGTGAGCTGAACAACATGGGTGTTACGTGGTTGTTGGGACTTGAACTTGCATCCTTGGCAAGTGCTCTAAATTGCTGAGCCATCGCTGCAGCCCCCTATTTAAAAATTTTAAATTACACACACTTATTTATTTATTACTTGTTGGTGTCTGTGTGCCATGGTGCAAGTGTGTAGATCAGAGGACAACTTGCAGGAGTTGATTCTAGCCTTCTACCTTGTGGGTCCTCTGGATCACACTTGGGTCCTCAGGGTTGGCAGCTAGTGCCTTTTCCTGCTGAGCCATTTTGCCAGCCCCTGGTGATTTTTTTACAGACATTGTTAATATCATCCTTGGATGATATTACTTACTGCTTTGTAATTTGATTAAAAAATACTCTTTGTAACAGTATAATCACAGAATAACAGAAGTTGTAAAAATAGTTTGCTGTCTCATGTCTTTTAGCCAACTTCTCTCAATGATGTCATCTTATATAGCAGTAGTAAAAAGTCAAATCTAGGACTGTGACATTGAGAGTTTCACTTGTTCTTAGCCAGAAGGTGGAGAGGCATTTATTCTTGGTACAGTATCATTCACTGTATCACATAGACCTTATTTGTCATTACCCATTTTTATATGTGTTTGTGTGTGTGGAGGTTTACGTAGCATCTAAGGCAGTATTATCCTATTAGTAAATTAACTCCACTTAGTAGATAGATTTCTGTAGACGAAAGTTTGTCCGGTTTCCCCGCCTGGCTCCCACGGCCCGCTTAGACCCAAATAAACACACAGAGGCTTATATCATTTTTAAACTATGGCCCTGGCAGGCTTCTCGCTAGCTAGCTCTTACATCTTAAATTAACCCATTTTATAAATCTATGTCGCCACGTGTTCCACGTGGCTTTACCTGTGTGCCGTTACATGCTGTTGCTTTCTGGGCGGCAGAGCATCTGCCCCTGCTCTGCTTTTTCCTTCTCTTCCCCTAGTTCAAATGTCCTGCCTAACCTTATTCTGCCTCACCATTGGCCAAACAGCTTTATTTATCAACCAATCAGAGAAACACATTTTTAGAAAGACATTCCCATCAGATTTCAGTGTAGAAATATTGCACACTCCGGTGTGCTGCTCTTCCACTCCCATCTCTGATGCCTGTCCCCTGGCCACAGTCACTGTCTCCTCCATCCCTGGTATCATTTAGACAATGTTTCCTAGATGCAATCAAACAATAGAGGACCTTTCAAGACGAAGTCTAATGCCCTGGAGAGCTACCCTACTATAGCATATGTCACAGGAGAGCTACTTGGTCCTGCTAGTAGTCATCCACTCTGTGAATGAGCTGTGGTGTCTATGGCCTTTTAGGCATACAAAAGAGGTATGAGTTCATATTTTTGCTGATGTGAAGACAGATTTTGTAATTGTCATGTACATGTTAAGTCTTTATTTCTCAGGATGCATGGCCTAACCTACATTTTACTGGGTTACATGAGAAGTTCATGTTTAGTGTTCCAAGAAACTACCAGACTGTTTCCCAGCATGGCCCCCCTTGAGAGCCTGCCTGAATGATCTAGCTTCTCCGCATCATGCCAGCAGCTGGCATAATAATGGCATTTCATTTTAGCTGTGCTGATTGGTGGGCACTGAGAGCTCTTCTGCCACTTCATTCACATAACACCAATGGCTAACGGAGTTGAACGTTTTTAATGCTTGGTCTCTTACATCCATCCCTTGCTCTTTGGTGAAATGTTTCCTAAATGAGTTGTTTAGATTTTACCGTGGAGATTTTGAAAATATGATGCTAGGCACAGGTTTGTTTTTTGTTTTTGTTTTTTCTAACATGAAGCTAGGATGTAGCATCCATCTCACAGCCTGCAGCTCTTTTTTTCATCCATCTTCATGGTTTTTCACAGCATCAGTTTTTACTTCAATAAAGCTCACTGTCCTAGTTTCCCCTTGTGGTGTCTGAGTCTGGTGTCCTGTTCCCAAACTATTCAACTGACTGAGATCTGAAAATTGCCTTCTAGCTTTGCCAAAAAGTTGAATTCAAATTTGTGATAACTTTGAATTTATTTTTTTCATATAGTATAATGTTCAGGAAAAATTTTACTCTTTGTTTTTTAGCTTTGTAAACATCTATCCATTAGCTAACTATCTATGTATGTTTCTTTTGTGTCTATCTCTATCTATCTATCTATCTATCTATCTATCTATCTATCTATCTATCTTTCTATCTATCTATCTATCTATCTATCTATCTATCTATCTATCTATCTATCTACTATTAATCATACATATGCTATATAGCTATCTGTATTATACATCTATTTATCAGCTATTTATATGTCATCTACATATCTATCACATATCTATGTGTCATTTTATATATATATGTATATATGTATATATATATATGTGTGCGTGTGTGGTGTGTATGTGTGTGTGTGTGTGTATCTCCCCACAGTTACAGCACTATTCTTTCAAACTGTTTCAAAACACAGGGTATAACATATACTATGCTCATCATTGTTAACAGTACTGTTTGCTGCCACTAAACACTTTATGTTGTGTTAATCACAGGCCATTCACAGAATGTTGTCTTTTTTTAAACTAGAATTTTGCATACATTATACAATGGTTTCAACTACCACCCAACTTTTTTTTTTATCAAGTTCAGCTGCTTTAATGCCTCAAATGAGAAAATTCATTTGGTTTGTGTTCTTTTCTAAACCATGTATTTAATTTAGTATAATATCTTCAAGCTTCTTCAATGCAGGAAGTATCAAAATGTTTCTCTTCTTTAAGAATGAATCCTATGTGAAACCACATGGTTTCCCTGAAGGAACTAAAGGCAGGATTCTGCAGAGATATTCACAGGCCCATTTTTCACAGGAGTATTGTATACAAAGCTTTCTGCAGCATATCTTTTAGAGAAATGTCCTTTCCTCCCAAAATTGCCTTTGTTCCTTTAACAACCCACTTGCTCTTTGGGCTGTTCTATGTCTGGGTTCTTTCCTTGCTTGAGCTGTGTGTGTGTTTCCCCACCAACTCCACACTCATTTATCATTGCAGCTTTGCAATAAGTTTAATAAAGCATATCCTTCCAATTTATAAGAATTATTCAAACTATTCTACATTCTTATCTTTCTATATAAATGTTAGCACAATTATATCTATGACTACAAAGCATTGTGCTAAGATTCTGAGAAGAATTACATTGCTCAGGGGGAAAGTAACATTAACTTTGCTGAATCTTCCAAATATTGAACATAGCTTGGCTTTCTATGGCTTCAGATCTTTAATTTGAATGGCCTCCACCTCAGTGTGTGTGTGTGTGTTTGTGTATCTGTGTGTGTGTATGTATGTGCTTGTGATGTGCGTGTTTGTTCATGCAGACATAGATGAGTGTGTATAGGTATATGTATTTGTGTGTGTGTGTATGTGTGTGTGTATGTGTGTATGTGTGTGTGTCGGGGGCATGGGTGTCCATGCATATGCAGGTGTATGTGTGTGTATGTGATATGGAAGCTAGAGGTCAAGTCCAAGTGTTATTCCTTATAAGCTATCCACTTTTTTTGATACAGAAACTTGGGGCTCACTGAATAGGTTAGTTTGGCAGACAGAGATTAAAAGCATGTGCCGCTGTGCTTAGCTTTTTACATGGGGATCGGGCATTGTACTCAGCTCCTCATGCTTGCAAGCCAAGTCCTTACTGACTGACCATCTTCCCAGTTCTCAAATGCGATTTTCAATTACACACAGAACTTTTGTTTGTAATGATTGGTTGAAATTCATAGAATCATCTATAAGCAGCATAAAAGATTGAGACTGTGTCCAGTGATGTGTTAAAACTGGCTGGCTCCAATTCATGTGAGTCAATAGCATACATCCCCTCCTGGCTCTGAGCTCAGCAACATCACCTGGGAAGCTGCAAACTGCCCAGGATGAACATTCACACCAGAAAGTTGACAAATGCCATGAGCAGGCTTTTCTTTCCCTCTTCCCTCCTTTTCATGATTCNTTTCCTCCCTTCCATTCTCCCTATTTTCCTCCCNTATCTTCTTTCCCTCTCTCTCCTCTTCATCTTCTTTTAGAGGGTGAACAACATGGAGAGACACACCCTGAAGCNTACCTAACACCTGGCTCTCCCCCACATGGGAAGATTAAACCCTTGCATCTGCCTCTCTTTGCATCTNCATAGAAGGAAGGATNGTTCTCATTATGAACTCTCTCAATTTCATGACCTCTATTTCTTTAATTGTTGTCACACACACACAAATAAAAGCTGCTTTGTCTGTATAATGTTACTTATATATGATTTCAGGAATGGCCACTTGGTATTAGATAACCAATTTTAGGGCTCTTCCCTTGGGAAAAGCTCCCTTTTTGCCACTCTCAGCATTTCCTATCTGTCTGTAATTCTTTGTCAGGGTTGAGGCCCCGTGAAAATTTTTCCTTCTATGTTAACATGTCATTGGTATATTCTTTGTTCACGTAATATTTAAGACTCTGTCTGGGAATGTTTCTTACTATGGAAAATTGATCATGGTGAAATCTGTAGTCTTGGATGTTCAGCACAGTCTAGCCTGAAGGAAAGGAGAGGGCTGGATGGTGTCTTTCAAGGCCCCTGTGAAACCTGTGATTCTGTGATTAGTCTGAATAATTAATGCTCTGAATTGTCACTATCCTCCCCGCCCCAGGGTAGTTCGGATGCATAAAGACAATCGTAAAAATGTCTGTGCTGCAGACACTCAGGTGGGGCAATTAGATACTTGGATGTTCCTCCTTGCATCTGTTGTAGAGTGAGTTGCATGTTTTTTGAACCACTTTGCCTCAGGTCCTCCCTGTGTGACAATCCCTACAAGCTCACTGTTGACTAATCTATAATGATTTACTCACTCTTTTTTCTTTCTTGCTCTTAAAACAATAGATCATTCTGCAAGACATTTATTTTAATCCCTAGTTGTATCAGTCTTGGTAATTTACATACAGCTATATTGAAATGCTGCAAAATCTTTTGTAATTATCATTTTGTGGTAGCAAAAGCAACACACACACACACACACACACACAGAGAGAGAGAGAGAGAGAGAGAGAGAGAGAGAGAGAGAGAGAGAGAGAAATTTTCTCTGAAAATAGCTAAGTATTTCTGTATACTCAATGAACATGGAAAGTGTCATACAGATCATGGAACTGAAGATGACCTGGACTTTGGCAATCTCAACAGCAAAAGCTGGGAATTCAGCCCTTAATATTGACCTTCACCCTCAATATGCAAGTTCCCTCTGCCACAAGCACAAACCCATCACCTGCATTTAGTTCTATTGCTCATTTTCTTCAATTTTCACTCTATTTATAGTTGAGAACTCTCCATCTCTCCCTGTTAAAATACATTAGTTGCTATGGAAACTGTGATGTCAGCAGCATGGATGCAGTCAGATGACATGTACAATTGCAGAGCACAGTTGGCACATCCACAGGAGGAACTGGTGTCATGGCTGTGGAGGTCCTTGAAGGGCAGGATAGGAATAGTGATGCGGCACACAACTTGACTGCTAGGGAGAGACACCACACTCCCAGGTGAGAAGTTCAGGATGAAGGGCGAGCTAACAGAGAGCACTCACAGTGATGCCTAGCTCCCCTAGTCATACTCATTCACAGGAAATTCTAGTGTAATGATTCTCAATCTGCAGGTCACAGTCCCTTTGGGGGTCCCATTTCAGGTGTCCTGCATATCAAATATTTATATTATGATTCATAACAGTAGCAAAATTACAGTTATGAAGTAGCAGCTAAATAATTTTATAGTTGGGGGGTCACCACAACATGCGGAACTGTTTTAAAGAGTCATAGCATCAGAAAGGTTGAGAAGCACTGTTCTAGTGGCTATTTAAGTTTTCAGAACATGAATAATAGAGGATTGAGGAGATGGCCCAGTGAATGGGTCAAATGCTTGCCATACAAACATGGGAAGCCAAGTTAGACTCTCCAGAATCCACATAAAAAGCTAGGCATAGAGGCATGTGCCCTTAATCTCAGTCATGGGAGGAAGAGACCCAAGGATCCTTAGCATCTGCTGGCCAGTCACTCCTGCAAGTCTGCAAACCCCAGTTTCAGTGGAGACCTCAAAAAAAAAAATAAAGTAGAGATCAACTGAGGAAGAAATCCAACATTAAGTTTGGACCTCTACTCACGTATGTGCACAGGCATATAAAGAAATGAACACATAAAAACAAAAAAGTAAAAATAAAAAATAATACAATGAAAATTGAATCTACAGATGGNATTTACTACATAGCTATGCTGATGAGTAGTATGATTATTTTATGGTCATTGAATATTTTCAACTTTTTTATGGGGTAGTGTCAGTCTTCAGGTAGTAGACAAGTTTTCTCAATAGAAGAGGAAATTTAGCACACGGTGTGGAGCTTTTCCCTTGCATAGTCTTCCTTGGGAATACACTCTTCTTAGTCGGGAGAAGAAATGTTCTCTATGACAGTGAATTGCTGAGCTCGACAGAAAGCCATATGTTCTTTAACTCAGAGTCTTCCCTGGAAGTTCCATCTAAATTCTCTTGTCTCACTGCTGTGGTTTACCTCCACAATATATTCTTGTTGGAGTTGGCAGCCACTCTCTTTCCAGGGTGTGCTAGACGCCTTCTAATCACTGTGACAAAATTCCCAAGNAAGCAATTTAAAGGAGGAATAGTTTACTTTGGCTTATGGTTTCAAAAGTTTCAATCTGTGGTCAGCTAGCTCCACTGCTCTTAACTGTAGGTGAAGTAGAACTTAACAGCAGTGTGAGCATGTCATGGGGATGATCACNCTAGGGTGACCAGGAAGCAGAGGGACAGAGAAAGAAGAGTCTTAGGACAAAATGTGCTGTTTAAAGTCCCTCTATAGCAGTTAATCTCTCCACCAAGGACTATGCTCCATAGTTGCAGCTACCTTCCTATACTCAGTTCAACTATGAATGATTATTCCAATGAGTAGGTTGGAACACTCACTATTCAACTGCTTCTCTCAAGTCTCACCTCTGAACCTTGTACTGGGNGACCAAGCCATCATCACATGAGCCTTCATATTTATTTCATATCTAAAGCTGAACACAAGCTCACATACAACTCTTCTATCTCATGCCTCTGTTCCTTTACTGTAGTTCCTATTACTCATGGCTACATCTCCTAGTCTTACTATAAACTGAGAAAGGGATGTAAGAGGCAGAAACACCAATTCATTAGCTATTTAAACTCCCAGACTCAGATGAGTAGTAACAAGCAGAGCAGACAAAATCAACTGAATCAACTCAACCATCTATGCCGTGTGAATCCATAAATAGGTGACTCTAGTCCACACAAATTCTTTCTTCATTCAGATTTCAGCCTAAGAATGTGATGTCTGCAGTAGTAGTTCCCAGTCTATTCCTTCCACCAAATTTNGCAATGCATAATAAACTCTATTATTCATTGGTTTTCTCTTGTGTGACCCTGGTTTTATGAACTATTTTAAGTACTATCTAATACACTGTTTCAGTCTCAATATTTAGCAACATTTAATAAAACTATCTTATTCATCATTTCTCTCCTGTCTCCTCTTAGAATTTGAGTGAACAATTCTCTTATAGGATGAAAAGCAGAGATGTTTTTTCTTCATTTCGAGTATGGAACTAGATCCAAATCAGTCTTGTTTGTTTCTTTTTTGGGGAATATTCTAAATAAATCCTTTCCTACCTGAAATTGATTTTAGTANTAGTGTTTGTCAGAGCNACAAAATGAAACAAGAGCAGTTTTTAATGGGATTCAAAATGTCCCGGATTATCGGGAATGCAACAGTANCTGGCTGTGCTGTTTAAGGTGAAGGAAGGCAGTCTAGGAAGGATGGAGGCTCCTTTAGTAGAGCACAGTTTACAGTTGAGAGACCCAGCTTGGCACTGTATGGTTGAAGTTACACAATCTGCTTCATATCTAATGGCCCATCGAAACAATTGTCATTCCAGTTTCATAAGTGCATAATTTTTAAAAGATATTTTTATTTTATGTGTATGAATGTTGGCCTACATACATGTATATGTACCGCATACATGTCTTGTGCCTGTAAAGTNCAGAAGAGGCCACCCTGTGGTGCTGGGAACTAAACTGGGGTCCTCTCCAAGAGAAGAAAGTGCTCTTAACTGCTGAGCCTCCTCTCTAGCCTGTTCTCCAAGTTTAACTAGTAAATGAAAATATTTGCCTTTCATATTTATTTCTCATCACTCTACTTTATCTGTCTATNNTTCTTTCCTTTTCTTTCATTTCCTTCTTTTTCTACTCTTTATTTTTTTCTCAGGGTTTCATGTAGCCCAGGATTCCTTCATACTCACAAGCTAGCTGAGTTTGTGAGCTTGAANATCTAATACTCCTGCCTCTACCTCTTGAGTGTNGAGATTACATGTGTGTATTATTGCACTCTTTTCTTATTTTCAATGTGGACTGGGGATTGAGCCAATGTCCTTGTGCATGCAAGGCAAGAACTTTATCAACAGAGCTGCATGTCCAGTCCCTAGTCTCTTTATACCCCTACAAAGCTACAGGAACAAACTAGTTTAATCCACTTCTGTATGGACAGGAATGGCCCCCGATGCATACTCCACCAGTGGCCTTCCCTTCTTCCCTTGTTTGTAGTCTGATTTATTTTTCAGTCTCTTAGTGTTTCCCATGGTCTGGAGATTAATCCCCAGGTTGCTCGTGAGCAAACTCAGGTAAAAGTTGCTGCAAATAGCATTTCTCCTCGTTCTCTTTTTTCTTTCTTTTCCAACTTCCTGCTTTATACAGCTCAAGGTAACAAGGCACTCTTTCAAGATGTAAAAGAAAGAATGTCACTGAAACTTTACAAGTGAATAAAATCCAGCCTGCAGCAAAGTCTGTACTATTCATAATTTGACTTTCCTGAATGAGGTTTTCACACAAATGGCTAAACTTTCAGATAGCACCTGAAATTGGAACAACTACATCATTAGCTAACAGTTTCTGGAGATAAAACTCACACATCCTCATCTTCATATGTGTGTGGGGAGGCACATATTGTATTTGTTAATCTAAATGAGAAAAATCTATATATAAGACCTGATTCTTTCACTGGAAACAGGTGCTGTGTATCTTGGATATTAAAACTGTCTGAGGTGTAATGCATGTCAATGTGATTAAGGGCATCCGTTTAATATACAGGCGAATGACATACATGCCAATGTGATTAAGGGCATCTGTTTAGTATATAGGTGAATGATATCAAGAAGAAGAAAGAGAGCCAACTGATGTCTGGAGAAAGGATAGGATGAGGCGCCAAATAGAGACACCCTCCAATTTACCAAAATTGTTTATTTTCACGTGGAGGTATACAGTGGAAATGCTATTTCTACAGTAATAATAGGTCATAAGTTAAATTAGCTGATTAAACAGTCCGCTTAGACAAACCTAATTCAATGAATTGCCTTTTGCTTTTCTAAAAGATCTGCCCATTAAAAAAGAATAGAATTAGTCTTAGCTGCCCATTTGAGCATGGAGAATTTTGCTGACATAGTTTTACAAGGCTATAAACCTTTATAGATGGCCAGTTCAGAAAGCTGATCCAGGCTCTAGAATCTACTAGAGTGTATTTATACAGGGGCGTTAGACGCCCCCTCACCCCTAGTNATTGAATTTCATGAGCAGCTAAAANGTAGAGAGGGGTTAGATAGCCAGGGCTAGTTACCTTTTTTTCAGAAAAAAAAAATCAAAAGACAGAATGTTTTTCACTGCATTTTTGATAAGCGAAGGCAAGAATAGTTAATGAATAATTAAAAGCAATGATTATCAGAAGCCAAGCCAGCTTAGAAAAATGCAAACTGGAGCAAAGCTTCATGGGATAGGGATGGAATTCAGTGAGAGGGCTGACTTAGCACATACAGAGCCCTGAGCTCGATCCTCAGGGCTGCAGCAAAATATCATGACAATTAAAACCAAAAGCTTCGTGCATTTCCACAAGGGCAGTAGAACCTCAAGAACCTTCAAGTCCAAATAAGGGCGAAGATTCTACAAAGAGAAAAAAAACAGTCCTGTGGATGTGTCATGGCTGATGAGTGGGCTTGGGGAGATGCATACCCCCTGCAGATATTGGTACTCTTTCTCATGTGATACTAAAATAACCTGCATTTTCTTTTCATGAAGTGTGTAATATCTTAGCCTTTATTGTTCTCAATGACTTTAAAAATGTCTAATGTTAGACAGTTGCTTTTAAAATAAACTTCCCTGGGTAGCACAGCAGAAAGTAAAATGCAGTTCGCATCAAGAAAGAAGTGGGTTCAAATCCTGTGTTANCCTTGAAGGTGTCTTAGCTGCTCCTAGGGGTCAATTGTGAAATTGCCTCCAGTTACTTCTGCATCTAAAATGAGTATGTGACTATTGGTGTGGGTGTATGGATAATATCCACTTTACGGGGATTTGTAAACATTAAACCATATATATGGAAGTCTTAGCATAGTAATTGTTCGTACTCAATAAACAAAACCATAATATTTTTTATCATGCTAATTCCAAGTCATCTAAAGGAACAACATAGAATTACAAGGACAGAGGAATGGGATCAGTGTAGAACACGTACTGAGCCTTTAAAGAAGGTTTCATTTTAAGAAACTTGGAGATAAAATTCAGGGTCTGGAGAGCCTTAATTTTTTTTT